>OZ037788.1:7049363-7084363 GCA_964035525.1 Porites cylindrica | reverse complement strand
ATGGGTTAAGCACCGCATATTGGTGCAGCGTAATCAGTTATTTACACCTTTTTGTTCTGGAATCGGGTATCATTTTCTAGAGAACTGCGGGAGTATATGAACGGATTCATCGTTTTGATTTACAAATGAGTAAGAAAGAAAGAGAAATATGGATCAATAATATGGATAAAACGAAGTGTTACTACAGGTCCTTAATAAAAATGAACTTTATTTAAGTCTCATGTCTTATAGCACAGGCACTGTGCCTTTACTAATTAGGGAGACTTCCCCCAGACCTTCCCCCATACTTCCCAGCGGATCCTTTCCCACTGTGCTACAGAATCTTGGCCTGCTTACCTTTAATTTGGAGCTTTTCCCCTCTAGCATAGCGGGCGATGTACTGTCTTCATCCTGCACTGATAAGCTTTCACAGCGCTCGTTGTTTTCTGTTACTCTCTCTTCCTTTTTGCAGTGATCGTTGTTTTCTCTTCCGTTCTCTTCCTTGTTGGCCTGTTCACAGGCAATTTCTTTTCTCGGTAGGATCTGAAGAGGGTTTCTTCGTTTGATCAGCATTTGTGGGCTCCATAGAAGCGCCATGTTTTGGTTTACAATACGGATCCTGGGACTTTCTGATTGGTTATTACCATAAATCAAAATCCGTTCTGAGCATCCAAAGTTGATCGGCTGGAGCACAGAGGAACAGTATTCCACGGCTGGTTGGAGCGAGGTTTCACTCATTGAAACAGGAACAGCTGCCGGCGATGGAGAAGTCAGCGCAGTTGTGTACATTAGATAACCGTTTTGTAGACTGTGGAGAGGAGCTTTAGGCTGCATAGTCCAAAAAGGGATAGCCAGGGTGGATGTAATATTGTCATTGTCCACGGTGTCACTTGCGGTCTCCCAAGTATACCTTTCCAGCGGACCAAAGTAGGCTTCCTTATATAATAGATATTCATCATACATTTGCTGGCCAACGCGAAACCATGATGTAAAGCCCTTTTCCAACCAAAGATAGTGCCTTTGAAGGCGTTCCAAATGAAACTCCAGAATATTGTTTTCAGCTTTCGTCTTTTCATACAGTTTTTTAAACTCTTCTCTCTCTTGCATGGTGGCCGCTAACATCTCTTTCTTGTATTCAGCATAACTCTGCCACTCCATGATTTTCCCCTCTAAGTGAATTCGGTTAGAGCTTTGTACTCCACATTCCTCACGCAACGCCTTTTTTTCCTCTTCTAAAACTCTGATTTTGTCTTTTAACTCGCGATACGAAGGCATTTTAAAATATTTTAAACACGCAAATAGAACAAGCAAACCGCCAAAACTATTAGTCGGTGATTTTTGTATGTTAATTTAGTGACGTCAAAATGGGCTTTCACCTGGTTGATTTCTTTTGCGCGCGCATGATAGTGTACGAGAGAACGCAGAGACTGTGATCCTTTGGGTCAGCACCAAGGGACAAACCACAAGGCTAATCGAAAAAAAAGTCATCTCTGATTGGCTGATAAAAATGTCAGTATCACTTGCTAATTACTTTGCAAATCAAAAAAATGTGAGCCCATTCTTTTGATTTTGATTTTGATGTACATGCTGTACGTAGCTACCGGATCTTGTTTGGCGATGAGCGCGGAAATTTGCTGAGATGAAACTGATCAAGAAATTAATTATCACTGATTTCAAGTCAGCGTCATCAAAAGTTTAAATCTCTTAAGCTGCGCTGGTTTCTATATTCACTGGAATATTTATTCTTGTTCCTCCCAATTCTTCTTGCTGTTAGGGATAGTAAGCAAAGACGACTGCAACAGCAGCGAAAACTTCACCCAAAAATAGGATTAGCGCTGTTTTAAATTCCATCGGTCTTATTCCAACTCTTCCAGTTTCTCATTGGTTTGTTTTTTTTTTCAGGAGTTGAATTCTAAAGGACTATATCTAACTTCACAAAAGAAAAAGAAAATCGTCGTCTTGGTTCCCGTCCTCCATATAACGTGAAATTGCGAAGATTCACGTCGTAGACGTACAACGACGGCAAAGAAACTGTACAAAAAAGCATGATGCACGTGCCAAGTTGTTGTTTTGCCAATCTAAACCTATTGCTTTTTTGCCGTTTTTGTTGCCGTCGCCGTCGTGGTATCTTAAACTCCCTATTAATATGTTTCGAGCAAGGCAGGCATTCGTTTATCTCATTGTGTATATGACCACCCTGCCACCAAAGCCTTTCTTTCACTTGCTATCTTTTGGCGTATCGTATTTATTCGATTAAGCGCCCACCCTCGTATTAGCGCCAAGCCTCGAATAAGCGCCCACCCCATCCTACCTCCCTCCCACTTCCACTTAAACTCAAATAAGCGACCACCCCCACAGTAGCTCTGATAAATTTTGAAACGACTGAATTTTGCAAAGAAAATACATGTAACGTTTCACACTGGCTTACATAGTGGCGTGGACGTTCGTTGACGTCACGACAAAATATATTTCGAAAATGAAGAAATGATCGTCGCAGTGAACGTAATTTATGCAATTGCGTAAAGAAGCCTGAAAAAAATTTAGGACTTCAATCTGGTTTGAACCCGTGACCTGGCGATTTACCAGTGCAATGCTCTACCAAGTGAGCATAAATTGCCTTCACTGCTACGATCATTTCTTCATTTTCATTTCATTTTCCGCAGTTCATATATGATTTATTTCACATATCATTAACAAAATATATTTGAAAACCACATTTTCTTACCCATAGTTCGCTCACGCCGTGGCTCCACTTAAAGGAAGCATAAACAATAATGCGGATGACGAGAGCGAAAACATCACTTAAAAAGGGCATTCACTTTGTTTCAAACTTAATCACCCTCATTCCATCTCGTTCAATTTTTCAAATGTTGACGAATTAAACTGTCAAGGTCTGTTGCTACGTTTAGAGAACGAACATGAAAAATCGTCGTTGCTTAAGTAGCTGCCCATAACTGAAACGACTCCCTTTTTTAAAGGTAACGTCATTGGAGAAACGTTTTCCAGGCAATTACGTCGCTCATTTAAGCCGTCATTTCAAAGAAAAGCAAACTGCATGACACCTTGAACTTTCATGTTTTATTCAACATAAATCGATGAACACTGAAAGAAAGTCTAAAATAATGTAATCAACTAATATCCTTCGCCTGCTTCCGGCGAAGGCGAGAGAATAATTTAATGAATAGAAACAATGTTGACAGCAAATGTTAAAAAAAATCTGTAAAATCTTGAGACAGAAAAAGACAAAGAAATAAAAGGGTGAGTAAGTTGGGTCTACTTTTCATGTCTGGTAGCCTCTTCATCGAGGTGTGACACTTTAAACATGCACAGTAAGTACAGTTTGAGATATATAAATAATTCTACATTCATTCATTAATACTAAAATTGTCTTTCATGAGTAAAATGTACTCTCTCGTTCGTTATTTACATGATGGAGAATGATTTTAATTTGTTGTTTGTGGCTTGCCACAACAACAAATCTTTTTTAGCCAAGAAAAAAATCGACAAACACAGCATTTCTGCAAAAAACAAAAATAACAAGGGAAAAATCCGATGCTAATATACCATTGTGAAAATCTCAATGTATATAGTATCCCAACGTCCGTCCGGGAACAGACTGCTACAATGTATACACAGTCTCCTGTGAAATGCTTAGAATGTTATGCTGAAAGTGTTAGGTAGCAGTCATACTCATGCTTCTGTTTAAAAGAGCCGCTATTTCTGTATTAATGAAGCGAAACTGTGCCGGGCCGATCTCGAAAGTGAAACCTCGCACATTGGATGGGTTAAGCACCGCATATTGGTGCAGCGTGATCAGTTATTTGGACCTTTTTGGTCTGGAATCGGGTATCATTTTCTAGAGAACTGCGGGAGTATATGAACGGATTCATCGTTTTGATTTACAAATGAGTAAGAAAGAAAGAGTAATATGGATCAATAATATGGATAAAACGAAGTGGTACTACAGGTCCTTAGTAATAATAATGAACAGTGCCTTACTAATTTAGGAGACTTCCCTCAGTCCTTCCCCCATACTTCCCTTCGGATCCTTTCCCACTGTGTTACAGAATCTTGGCCTGCTTACCTTTAATTTCGAGCTTTTCCCCTCAAACATAGCGGGAGATGTACTGTCTTCATCTTTCACTGATAGACTTTCGCAGGGCTCGTTGTTCTCTGTCACTCTTTCTTCCTTTTCGCAGTGATCGTTGTTTTCTCTTACGTTCTCTTCCTTGTTGGCCTGTTCACAGGCAATTTCTTTTCTTGGTAGGATCTGAAGTGGGTTTCTTCGTTTGATCAGCATTTGTGGGCTCCATAGAAGCGCCATATCTTGGTTTACAATGCGGATTCCTGGACTTTCTGATTGGTTATTACAATAAATCAAAATCGGTTCTGCGCCACCAAAGTTGATCTGCTGGATCATAGAGGAACAGTAATCCACGGCTGGTTGGAGCGGGATTGCACTTATTGAAACAGTAACAGCTGTCGGCGATGGAGAAGTCAGCGCGTTAGTGTACATTAGATAACCGTTTTGTAGACTGTGGAGAGGAGCTTTAGGCTGCATAGTCGAAAAAGGGATAGCAGGGTGGACAGAATATTGTCATTGTCCACGGTTTTACTTGTGGTCTCCCAAGTATACCTTTCCAGCAGACCAAAGTAACCAACCACCAGTAGTGGCCAACGCGAAACCATGATGTAAAGCCCTTTTCCAACAAAAGATAGTGCCTTTGAAGGCGTTCCAAATGAAACTCCAGAATATTGTTTTCAGCTTTCGTCTTTTCATGCAGTTTTTTAAACTCTTCTCTCTCTTGCATTGTGGCCACTAACATCTCTTTCTTGTATTCAGCATAACTCTGCCACTCCATGATTTTCCCCTCCAGGTGAATTCGGTTGGAGCTATGTACTCCACATTCCTCACGCAAGGTTTTGTTTTCCTCTGTTAAAACTTTGATTTTGGCTTTTAACTCGCGATACGAAGGCATTTTAAAACATTTTAAACACGCAAATAGAACAAGCCAACCGCCAAAAATATTAGTCGGTGATTTTTGTAGGTTAATTTAGTGACGTCAAAATCAGCTTTCACCCGGTTGATTTCTTTTGCGCGCGCGTGATAGTGTACGAGAGAACCCAAAGACTGCGATCCTTTGGGTCAGCACCAAGCGACAAACCTCAAGGCTAATCGAAAAAAAAGTCATCTCTGATTGGCTGATAAAAATGTGTTTATCACGTGCTAATTACTTTGCGGATCAAAAAAATGTGAGCCCATTGTTTTGATTTTGATGTACATGCAATGAAAATGCATGTAACATTCCACACTGGCTTATATAGTAGCGTGGACGTTCGTCGACGTCACGACAAAATAGATTTTGAAAACCACATTTTCTTACCCATGGTTCGCACACGCAGAGGCTCCGCTGAAAGGGAGCATAAACAGTCATGACGATGACGACAGCGAAAACGTCACTTAAAAAGGGCATTCACTTTGTTTCAAACTTAATCACCCTCATTGCATCTCATTCAATTTTTCAAATGTTGACGAAAAATCGTCGTTGCTTAAGTAGTTGCCCATCACTGAAACGACTCCTTTTTTTTACAGGTAACGTCATTAGATAAACGTTTCCCAGGTAATTATCTCGCTCATTTCAGCCGTCATTTCAAAGAAAAGGAAACTGCATGACACCTTGAACTTTCATGTTTTATTCAACATAAATCGATGAACCCTAAAACAAAGTGTAAAATAATGTCAATCAACCAGTATGCTTTGTCTGCTCCTGGCTGGGCGACAGAATAATTTAATAACTAGAAACAATGTTGACCAAAAATGTTAAAAAAAAAATCCGTAAAATCTTGGGACAGCAAAAGACAAAAAAATAAACGGAACGGGAAAGTGGGTCTACTTTTCATGTCTAGTAGCCTCTTCAACGAGGTGTAACACTTTAAACATACCGAGTAAGTACTAGTTGAGATACATAAATAATTCTACATTCATTCACCAATACTAAAAAAGTCTTTCATGAGTAAAATGTACTCTCTCGTTTCCTTATTTACATCACTTTTGTCCAGCCCCTTTGCGGAAACCAGCTTGTCGACTTACGTAAGGTAATCAGGATTCCCGAATCTGTGGGATCCGGAATCCTGGGCTTTACAATCCGTAATCCAGCTCAAGGAATCCAGAATCCCACTAACGATTGGAACCCGGGGTCCGAATGGAATCCGAAATCCCACTAACGATTGGAATACCTTACATTGGGCGAAGCTTGAAAGCCTAATGCTTTCCTAGTTGACGCACACAATTTAACTATAACTCTCTGTCTTTATTGTTTATATTAAACGCTTTCTCCCTTTCTTCTTTGGTGCAGTGACTTGTAAATTTTCTGAACCAGTCTAAACGAAATGAATTGAATTGCATTTGGATTGATGGACAACAACTCGGAAGAGTTTCTTCTTACTGTTCTTTTTTTGGCAAAGTTAGCAAAACTGAACTCCCTCTAATAAAAGTGTTGCGTGACAAGTTTCCACACGTCACGTTATGGATAGGGTAAATGCATTGCGTGACACAAGTCTGCTTAATTACGGTTGGTAAAAGGCAGTCGGATTGATCTTGTTTTCTTGCATTAACTGAAAGACTTCGTCTTTACGTCTTCGTAACTTTCCAACGGAGGACAAGTGCAAACTAAATTTTGATCTCCATGTTTGTCATCAACTCTTGAACACCCAGGCCAAAATTTTGCAGTTCCTTTCAGCCAGGGCTAAAGAAAAAAAAAAGAAAAAAACACACTCACACACAAGCAAGGTAACTATGAAACTCGTCATCAGCGAAAAACACTAGACTGAACTCTGTATCAGGCCCTAGAAATTTTTCACTGAAAAATTCGGACCAAAACGGATCCCCAGGAGAGGAAAAAGGGTGGTTTTCCCCTAGATGAGGAACGAAAGAAGGGAAGAACGTTTTTCTCACACACGAATGGGAGTTTGGGTTCTAGTGTGCGAGGGGCCTTCAGGTCACATGGTGTTTCGAAGTTCAATTATTTTTGTTGCCATGACGCGCTGCAAACGCATAGGCGAGATTGAATAAGATTTTATCAAAAGTAAAAAATTTTCACTTATAATGCACTTGATGTAGATTTGGACAAAAAAAACTCAAGACTTTTTACCATTTTTCCAGGTCTGGAAAACTGGTGGCGAAATTTCATGCCTTTATAAAAAATTCAAGACTCTGCACGAACCCTGTGTATTGGGAATTGAAGTAGTGTCGTACTTCTGGTTGTTCTAGCCAACAAAAACAGATGGAGCCTAGAGAGTTTGTTTCGATGCCGTACATCTAAGATTTCCAGTTGTGTGAAAGAAAAAGTGCTTTCAGTTTATTTAGTATACTCACAGCAGGAAAGGCCGCAACTTCACGACTGTAAGGTCTGTCCCATACATCAGCAGTGACAACATCTTGAGCATGCGGCGCATTCTAAAAGAAAAAGACAGATACAGCAACATTACAAGGCGCCTTTCGAAAGTGAAAGGTAAGGTGGTGTTCACTGATCAGATATACTTTGTGATAGGCTAAAAAAAATCACGCGCCTCTTTCTTAGCCAATCAGAAATGTTGCAAACGCGTTTTCCCGCGTTTAGCGCCGGAGATCTGATTGGTTAATTCGATTCTCTACACTTATCGTGATTGGTCAGACTGCTCTAACTCAACTTTAATTGTAAAATAAATCACCGATTAGGATGGACCATAAACGTGGCTTAATGAGGGAAAAATCTTTACCTTGAGAGGATTGTTGGTCTTGTCCATAATTCCGTTTTCGATGTCGCGAATTTCCTGGCGGATTGCTGTGAGTAAGGAAATAAGAAACGACCGAAATTAAGCAAGAAATAATGAGTCGGGAGACTCAACGGCAAATTTTCGAGTGCGAGCATCTGTTTGGTGATAAGCCGAAAATCATAACCGGGCGCACGGTTGTTAGGCCTAGGTTCGAAACTATATCCTAGCAACAAGCCGCGCATGCTCAGCAAAGACCCTATTCGATTCATTCTCGAGTTCGCCAAAATAATCGAGCGAATAATTTGCGGCATTAAGTGTTATTTACTCTTTACAGTTGAGGCGTCCGAATGTAGAACCAAATTATTACAAGTAAAAAAATCGGTTTATACGAATTAGAGAACCATTTACAATTTAACTTCACTGGAAAGCTTAAGCGACGACGACGGTGACTCTGCTGTGTGCACGTAAATCACAATTCGTGGTCACTACACGACTAAGACGTTGTATTTTCTAACGCAAACATATCACGACCGGATAGCAAACAACAACTTCGTAAAGTCTACAAAAACGCGCATACACTTTATAAGTGATGTTTTCGTGTCCGTTATGTTATGTTATAAGCTGACTTACAAATCAGTGAATCACAGAGTCTGTCCAGCTCAGCTTTACTTTCACTCTCAGTAGGTTCGATCATTAGGGCAGTTGACACTGGCCAAGATACAGTGGGCGCATGGAAACCTGAAACAGCCAAAGAAACCCGGGTTACGATACGAACTTAATGATAAAAATTTAATTATCCTGTTCTAGCATGGGGCTTTTCAGGGATAATAAAACGAAAACTTTAAATTGAACATAACAAGGCTAAAAATCCCAACTGGTTGGAGGCGAATCAGTTGGCTATTTCACGAGCGTGGCTGAGGAAACTCGGGATTACCGAGAAGAAATCTAGCTAGCGATCGCGATCAGGGCGGGACTTGAACCACTCGGCCACGCTGCCTCCCTTAATAACGATGCAATTTGATCACAAGACATCTATTATTTACGAAGAGGCACAAAATTATCCTAATGGGGACAGAATTCCCGCAGTGTTTCCGTTACGTCTGGTTTTCATATAGGCCACAGCGATTATTCGAGTGTCTCTGATCGAGCCACATCCCGTGTTGATCGTCTCTATCGCCCGCACATACTTTGAGAAGAATCGGGCGATTGAGGCGATCCCGACGATTACGTATATGCAAAACAGACTTCCTCACAAACTAGGGTTACCATAATCCTGAAGTCTTTTGGCGATGTCAATTGCTTCAATTCCAGCGGTCTTTTTGAAATCTTTAGCATCGACGATAAATTCGTGAGCGCAGTAACCTGGTAAACGAAAATAGAAAATGTGAAGAATAATATCATTCCAAAATAATTGCGGGAGACGTAATTGAGAAGTCGATAAATGGAGTTTTAAGAAAGTCTGTAAATTATTAGCCTCCAAAGGAGACCCGACGTTTTAAAGGGCTTCGCTACGCATCCCTTGTTCAACGCGAAAGTCGCCGTGTGAAGCTAAGAAATTTGAGAGGACTGGGGGAAAAATAGGCAACAATGGTCACGTCTCTGGGGAGCTCCAGACTCTAGTCGAAAGCAGCCATGTTTACACGTGCTCGCGCTAATCACGCGTGAAATTATTAACAGCAAGGATGCGCAATGCAAATCTATGTGGCATCTATTAAAATAGCGCAACGTATGTGATGGGCATTGATTGGCTTACCGTCATCTCCGATAAAAAGCACATCGTAATGATCCCGAAGCCTGGCAGCCATGTAGTTGGCATTTAAGATGGCAATCTGAGGAAATAAACGCATTTAACTCCTGTAAGCGCTACTATATACATAGTCTTGTTTGAAATGATGGATATACCCTAGGGTGTTTTGACTGCAAAGAGCTTTTTCCCATAAGTACAAACAAACAAATACAGTGCAACAAAAAGGCTGTGCTCTTAGAAAAACTGAAGGGAGCCCAATAGACCTCTTTCATAACGGCGGCCTCTCAGTAAATTCTTTTATATGTGATAATTAGCCTTTCTGACCTCGTTAGCATGTGCACAATACAAAAGAATTCATACTTTCAAACGAGACCAGAAAGGCCCATTTATGTACATAGGAAAGAATAAATAAAAGGGCCGTCATTATGAGAGGTCTATGCTCTGAACTTGTGAAATCCAGGGTGCCCGGCAAGGATTATCTAACTGCCGCTTGGTTAGCTCAACTGGGAGAGCACCGGTCTGCTGAGCGGGAGGTCGCAGGTTCAAACCCCGGCCAGACCAAAACTTAGGGTCTTTAAATAACTGAGAAGAAAGTGCTGCCTTTGCAATGACATCTGCAAATGGTTAGACTTTCTAGGATAAGGACGAAAAACTGTAGGTCCCGTCTCAGAGCACTCTCACTTATTTAGATCTTGTGGGACGTACAAGAACCCACACCACTATTCGGAAAGAAAAGGGGACGTAGACCCCTGTGATGTGGCCAACATTTCCTGGGCTGGGTGGGTTATCTGTAAAAAGAGATCTTAATATAGGAATAACTTCACGATCCTCCTTCAGGTGTCGTAACGGCTACCTGTAAACAGTGTTTAATTTATGTATGTAAGATTCCTAATCGCCCAAGAGTAACTAAAGTAAGTTGCCAGGGGTCACCAGGCGTTACTAAAGCACAGCCCTGAAAAACAAAAATCACAAAAATATCAAAATTGTAGTCTCTTTTTCTCTAACCAGCTTTGAACCTACCTTCGTTGCATGAGCAAGACCCTTGGGGCCCATTAGTTTGATGTAGGACCATGATATGGGTAGAATAGCACTAGACCCATAAGGTGCACCTGAGATAACACCAAATGGATGGGAACTTTTTCCAACGGTGCGCTCCGGTGAGATGACAGGATGTGACGGCAAAAATGGGACCAAGTGTTTCTTTCTGTGGATTAAAATTAACCGAGTGTCAATTAATCAGGTACAATAATGAGACCATCATTTTGTTAGAATGCGAATATACAGTTGCCTCTCATCGGTAGCACGGAAGACCGGTTCAAGATAGTTGTCAAAGTGCATTGACGGACTGTTTTGGGGAACGAATTTGTCGCCGTGTTGAAAATGCGTACCCCAAACAGTCCCACAATGCACTTTGACAACCATCTAAACCCGGTTTCCCGCGCAACCTCAAAGTGTCGAATACTCATTTTCAAGACAGAGGTACTTACACTCCAATTGGGCCCATCCCAGGCCCTCCTCCTCCATGCGGAATGCAGAACGTTTTGTGCAGATTGGTGTGCATGACATCAGCGCCGTAATCCGCTGGTCGACAGAGTCCTACCTGCGCATTCAGGTTCGCCCCATCAAGATAGACTTGGCCTCCATGATCGTGAACCAGATCGCAGATATACCTAATCCCTTCTTCAAAGATTCCATTGGTTGAAGGGTACGTGACCATGATGGCGGCCAGTTCATTGCTGTGTTTTTCAACCTGCTTTTTCAAGTCACTCAAACTGACATTCCCATCGCTCTCCACCTTGACTACTTGAACTTGATAGCCAGCCATCTGTGCACTGGCCGGATTTGTGCCGTGAGCAGACACTGGGATGAGACAAACCTAAAACAAGTTAAGCAAAGAGATTACAAAGTCATTCATACAGTTCATACAAAGACTTC
Organism: Porites cylindrica; assembly: GCA_964035525.1. NCBI lineage: Eukaryota > Metazoa > Cnidaria > Anthozoa > Scleractinia > Poritidae > Porites > Porites cylindrica. Next base: position 7,072,947 of record OZ037788.1, on the reverse strand, counting down.
TAGCTTCGAGGAAGAGTATTAACTTTAAAGTTTTTTCGCGGCGCATTGCTCAAAAAATCGACCCTCCGAACAAACTTCATTTTTATTATTATTATTATTTTTTTCACCAAAAAAAGTAAGCACGGTTATTTTTATTGAAGGAGGTTGAAGAAACGCCATAGACGATTGACCGCGGAGAAGGCAAAGATACACTCAAGACAATGACGGTCAGCGGTTTCTGTTATGACGGCTCACAGTGCTGCGGGGCGTCCCCGTTAGTAGCAGGGCTTCAAGAAGTTTCGATGATTTATTGTGAAATTCTCTTTTTTACGACTACAAAGGCTTGGTTGCTGCATTCTACCAGTCCATCCACTTTTCCCTCAGTTAAGTTTGTAATGTTTATTTTCCACTAAACTCTTTGTTCAGTGTGACAGTGGTTACGGCTCACTTGGTTGCCATGGATAACTACTCTCCTTGTATGCACGTGGTTTTACTATCCTTTAAACCAACCAACCCCACCCAACCACCTCTTGGTGAGTCCACAATAATGAAGTAGAAATGTTTTAAATTACCCACAGACAAACGCTCATGAAAAACGTGGGATAATGGGCATGTACACTGTAATGTTGAACTGAAGAAATACTTTAAATTATTAGTTTAAGTTTAATAATACTCTGTCATGCTAATACAAGTAAATAAATTACAAAAAATACAAAAAGTGCATGACTGGAGAATAATTGGGGGAAACTAATAAAATTCCCATACAAAGAATATTCTCCGATATCAAACATAGTAAAAATTAAGAAGTAAAATTTAAATACGGCATACTATTCCAGTCTGTTATGTAGCAATTGCAAAATGAAAATTTAAAGGGGTGTTCATACCTTTCTGTGGTCATTTCCGTTATGTTCATGGTAGGCTCTGATAACTCTAAGGCCTGCGTATTCACCTTGTGCTCCACTGTATGGGAAAAATAATAAACAAACAAACAAACAAAGGGTCTTGAGACATACTGTATTTTTGAGAAGTATTTTTGGGTCAATTGGGTAAGGCAAACATGAAGTATCAGATGTAACTGCTGACACTGTGTATTACACTGAAAAGGTTTGACTGGGCTGAACATCTAGCTGTCAGCACAGACGAATTCTCACTGATTGTTAGCAGTTGTTTACTTTGACTGAAAAGTAATGCGAAAGATGATTTCTGCAGGTAAATCTCTATAGGAATGAAGATTTTAAGACTAAGATGGTGATTAACAGAATTGGTTGGGCATACATGTAATATTATTCTGTCCTTCCTGAAAGATCCATTTTTCCAGAAAGGACACTATGTCTCACCAAGTCACCATTTTAGTTGTTGGTGGTAATTTCTTTGTTGAAGTACTATTCAATAATATTCAGTTTCAAAATGATAGTCATCAGCATTGAAATTTGATCTGTCCAGTTATCATCTCTGACTGCAGGAAGGATTTTGCCGAGCATGGGCAAATTTGAGTTGGATAGACTTACCATTAATTCACAGCTCTGTGAACAGAACCTCAGAAAAGTTGTAAAAGTAAAGATTAAGGTCCTCATTTTTAATTATTTACTTCCTCATAATAGTACCCAACAGAGTGATAAATCTGAGCAGGTTTTTACAGCTTGTCATTTGGGCAAGCTGAAGCTAGCATTTACCAGCCCAAACGTCATTTCAACTAGCCCTCAAAATTTTTTGATGAGCAGAATTGATTTCACAGTTCTTCTGTAAGTTGAATTCCTCAAAATACTTCATTTGCCCATCGGGCAAGATAAGAACAGAATTCACTAGCCTGATAGCAAAATCCACTAGCCCTGGGCTATTGGACACTACTTTCTTTGCACGCTGCTGAGGCAGACAGTGTGCTCATAAGCGGAGCAAGAGTTTCAGTCCTTTAATTTCCCTTTCAACCAAAGTTTATTCTAAAATCAAAATTTGTCAAAGCTTCTTGTCCACTTTTACCTGTTTGGTTGAAAGCATATGGCATCAAAGCCAGTGATCTCACACAAATCTTTCTCCAATTCCTGGTACAGACGACGATATCCTTGGGCCTGTTCCACTGGAGCATAAGGATGGATGTTGGCAAACCTGGGCCAGGTGATAGGCTAGAAAAGAAAAGACATTGCCAAGGTAGGAATGAATGAATGAAACTTTATTCAATGAAGTTGGTTAGAACTCTAGGAATAATTAAATATGCTAATCAATTATAGCCAAGAAATAACAGATAAATAAAATTATACATAAGGAAATGGGAAAAGAAAAAGCCTAAATTATGCAATAAAACTATGTATAATTATAAAAAAGACTAGTAATTACATGATAGTTACATTAGAGAATAAGCTATAATCTAAGCTGACAAACTGCTTTTTTAAAAGCTTACAATATATTAGGGATCTTAAGGTATCAGAAGGTATGTCAAAAAAACTTAATACTGCCTTAAGTAAAACTGTACAGTTTTAAACTTCAATAAATATAATTATTACTCCAGGATTAAGGTAGCAGTGAAGAAGCCTGCATAGCAAGTCTTACTGTGCGAGCTTGTTTGCAAAGCTCTGTGCAAGTTCAATAAGATTGTTTTGCTCTCATTTTCAACAAACTCGCCCAGAAATGCTTACAGAACAGGCTACTGAAAGGCTACTTAACTACAATTTAGTAGGCAATCCCCATATAAACGGCACTCTCCTTCATCATCATGATAACCAATCAAACAAATAAAATTTTAGTTAATCTTGAATATTAAAATGATAAACTCACCATCATTTCAGTGGTAGCATTTAGTTTCATTGTACAAGAACCCTGCAAAAATAAACAGTATTTCTCAAGAATTTTCTCTTCATTTTTATGAAGAATCTATTTTATTATAATTTCTGCTAAGGATTCTAGGAAGTGCCCCTCTAGCCCCTCCCCTAACTCAACTTTTTGCTTTAAGAAGAAAGTTCGTGTCGGGGAGGGGAGAGTGGGTAGTTTTAGGACTTTAATTACACGTAACACACTTTTGAGCACTTCAAATTCCATGACTTTTCCATGACCTTTTCAAGTTTTCCGTGACCTTAGGTTTACATGTCACTTATAAAATTTTCAAATCTTTCCTTTTTTTTGAGGTATTTTTTGACCTAACTCAGTTGAACAGACACAAATTCTGGTGTTAACCAAAATGTGTGCCGTTCACGCTGCTTAATTACTTGTCTCTGTCTTAAATTGTTCTTGCTTTGACATCTGCAGTAACTAATCTAACAACATAACTTTAATTTTTCATGACTTTTCTGGCCTGGAAAATGAAAAATTTCATGGCTTTCCAGGTTTTTCAATTGACCTGTAGGAATCGTGAGTAAACTTGAAGGTTAGTATACACAAAATTTCAATATTATTCACCTACCAAAGGAATCATAGAATGACACAAAGAAATGTCTTTGTTTTCCAACAGCTTCATGTAACGAACAATGTTTGTCTCCGAGTGATACATATTGAACACAGGATGAGTAAGGTAATCACTCTGTCTCTTGAATGAACTATGTAGAATGCTCCTTTGTGGTACTTCTTCCATATTGGCAGCCAAGGAATCCTGAAAAATTATAATAATTAGACATTATTTTAAGAACTAAAAATACACTGTTTGTACAACCATGGGTACAAAGGGTGGATCAAGAAAATTCCGAAAGGGGTGGCCAGGACACTTGCCTGGTTATAACATACTATTTAGATACTTTTTTATTCTGAAAATTCTTTTAAAATAACAGAAAATATCACAGACAAAGGGAGGCCACCTGATCCCCTTGACCCATTCTCAAACAGGGCTCAATTATAAAAAACACTTGAATTCCAGCTTGTCCTTTGGGCAGGCAGTTCTCACAGTTTGCTCGCCTAGGAGCTACCTCTTGCTTGTGTTAGTTAACAATTAATTGAGTTGCAAAGATGATGAACCTTGCTCATTGGCAAGTGAGCTTTAAAAGTTACTAATGCCCAGCAAGAAAATCCCCTTTCCCGCATTAACAGACAGGACCTTTTTCCAAGCCCTGCCAAATCCACCCATGGGACACAGACCACTTTTAACCCTGGACAAGCAGTTAGGTTTTCTTAATTAAGGTGGAACGAATCAGTCACACATTAAATGAATGAGGCTAATGTGAAAAGTTAATATGTGTGTGCAGATCAAGGAGAACATTATAACAGCCTTTGAAAAGAGGGGTTCACCTTCATAGTAAAGGGGAAAATCACCGCTCCAACCCTTAATATAAAGCCATGCACATACGTTTCCTCTGGACATAATCATACACTTACAGTGGAACTTTCACAACCGAACACCCACAATAGATCACTCAAGTCTCTTTCCTTCACTGTTTCATCCATTGATACCCCAAGCTAAGGAGGAAAAAAAAAACAAAATATATTCAGTAATAATTATGATTTTAAAGGAGAAGATTACTATGCTTCCTCATTTCTACAAGCAAACTTTTTATAATGATATTTTCAGTAACTTACGGTTTTGTCATCAAATATTCTTAGGTTGATTTGCCGTTGTTTTGCTCTTTCCAAAATGTCAGAAACATCACCAGTGCCTGAAGTAACCTTTAGATGAAAAAAACAAAATTAGGTCACATACTGTCCATGTACCAAGGTAAATGAACATAAAAAAATAATAATAATAATAATTATATGGTCCAGTTGTTACCTTTAAGGTGTCAAAAAACATGTCATTTTCCAGGATATGTCCAGCACGCTTCAAACCTAACAGAAAGACAAAAAGACCTTAATCAGTAAATAAAGATTAATTATTATAGGGCTCTGCTCTTGCAGAACCCCAACTGCAGTAATTTTTGCAATTCATTGAAATAGACGTGGAATCCCTAAAAGAGGCAGAATGGCCAAGCGATTAGATGGAGCGCTGGACTTGACATCTGGAGGCCCCGAGTTCAAGTCCCTTCTGACCACTAGCTGGATTTGTTCTCGGTAGTCCCAAGCTCAAATCTCTGGTATCGCCATGCCTTGTAAAATACGCAACTGGTTCACCTCCTACCAGCTGGGAAGCGTGACAAACCTACCGTAAAATTCCAAAAATAAGCCCCTCCATGCATAAACCCCTCCAAATATAAGCCCCCTAAACCAGTATTGCAAAAAACCCTCCATTAAACCACCTCTCCAAATATAAGCCCCCCGGGGGCTTGTAATTGGACAGTTGCCCTCAAATACAAAGTAAAACAACACAAATACAGTAAATTCACTTCCAACTATAAGGCTAGCCCAATCGATTTGTAAACGCAAATTTCCCTCCGTAGATAAGCCCCTTCAAAAATAAGCCCGTCAAAAAGGGCCTTTGAAAAATATAAGCCCCTGGGCTTCTTTTCGAAATTTTACGGTCTGTTCCATTTGTTTCACCATCCTTGAAAAGTCCAATAAGGGGATAGGATAATCACCCCGTAAGTGTTAACACTACACTGTACAGTGCTCTATATTACATTGTATTATTATTATTACTGTGAAAGGTTTGAAAGGTTTATTATTACAAGTTTTAACTTAAAAGTGCAGGTTTGGATCTTACTTGTCACCCAAACGTGCCCTTTTCCGTACCCAATAACAAGCAACAAGAATTTTGGGGCCCAGTGTGATGACTTTGATAATAAAATAGTTGAGTCACCCAGTTTTAAAGTAGTGAGATCCAGCCAACCCATAAACCTCTACTGGCCCTAATTAGCATATACTAAATTCTTCGTTACCTTCCGCTAACAAAAGAGTTGCATCATGGACACGTTGCGCAATGTCCTTCAAGCCTTTAGGGCCATGGTAAACTGCATACATTGCCGACATGTTAGCAAGAAGAGCCTGTCAAAAGGAAAATTATCATAATGTTACCTGACGAGTTTCTAGCAAATGACAAAATCAGCCAATGCTTATTTTAGGTGAACAGAATACAGGACACTACAAAAACAAAACTACCGTAATTACTTATATTATTTTCACATTACCTGTGCGGTACAAATGTTGCTGGTTGCCTTGTCTCGTCTGATGTGTTGCTCACGGGTCTGAAGTGCCAAACGGTAGCATGGATTTCCTTGAGCATCCCTGCAAATTTAGTCAGTTAAATTACGTACAGCTGTATAAACTGCTGGCAATAATCAAAAATCCACTTTCGTGAAGGCAAGTGAATAGCCAGCAGCCACTTAAGTGTATGCCTGCTTAGTCATGTGCAAACCAGACTGTTGCTATTTTATATCACGCTGTTTTTTACCTTTGAGCCAGTCAGTACAGTGTCAATAAGTGAATCAGTCAACTATAAGTTTTAATATTTTAGTCAGTCAACATGAATGTCACTTAGTCAGTTGGTAAGACAGTCTGAGATCTGAGAGATCTGTCTGTTAATTGCACAGTCCACCAGGCAGTCTGTGGCCATGTGCGACAGTCAACCAGCCACGAGTCTGTCTGTCAGTCATTCAACCACAATCAGTTCAGACAAGCAAAACTACTATTATTATTTTAACTTTAATCCTTTTGTTGGTTACGTCTACCCTGTGAGCAGAGTCTCCTTTGATCTTCCTAGACTTATCTAGGAAGATCGAAGGAGACTCTGCTCGCAGGGTAGGTCACATCACAAATCACAAATAAAACAAAATAATATTATTGATTAATTAAATGGTGTTCAAGCCAACAGTCCAAGGGATCACATTAAAAGGAAACAACACAAACAAACAAACAAAAAACAAGTCAAGACAACATGAGATCAATCTCAATATATCAAAATTCAGACTTGCCTGCGAGGCTTGGGGAAAAAACACAAAAGAAATCTTCTTGGGGCTCAGCAATGAATAATACATTTCTTCTGTTTTATTCCCGCAAGCCTCGGAGCCAAGTTGAAATTAATATAATATTTTAATATATCGAAATTGGTCTATTGTCTTTGATCATATTTTTTAAGCATTGCATTCATGTACTTCCACAGAAGAGAAGACATGAAAGAAATTTGACTTACCTTGTGACTCCAACCATTCGTCCAGGCATCATTCGCTTCAAGTTTCCCATGTCACGCACCGCAAAGAATCCAGCATGAGGACCTCCATAGCCTGATCATATTAACAAAAACGTTGCCTTCTGAATAATTATGACATAATAATATTATTAGAGGTTTTGTACTCTTTCGATCTCTTCAAATTCCATGACTTTCCATGACTTTTTCCATGACCTTTACAAGTTCTCCATGACCACAAGTTTAGGGTATTTAATTTGATACTAGTCTCTATCACTATTGTACACTGTCCTTGCTTTACATCTGCAATAACTAATCCACCAAACATAACTTTAATTTCAATGACTTTTCAGGACCGACAATTACATTCAATGACTTTCTAGGCCTGAAAAATGAAATCGTTAAATTTGATGACTTTCCAGGTTTTCCGTGACCTGTACAAACCTTGTTATACTTGAGGGTTTTTTCTACCAAATTTATTATGTTTTGGCCTTTTGGAAATACACTGTACATGCAGTGAATATTTTTTTCCTGTTGAGAAAGTTGTTAAGAGTTTCAGGTGAAAAATGACGATTTGTGTGTGCAGTTTAGACAAACTAACAGTCACTGTCAGATTTGTCCCTTGAAAGCAGTACCCCATAAAAGCTAACATCTGACACATTAGTATGACAGAATATTATGAAACAGTTCTTGACTAACAGTAAATGACTTGACAGTGATGTGAATAAATTAACTGGCATAATCCTTACCTGCGGGTCTTATAATACTTGACCAACAGACTTGAGAGATGCCTGATTACTCTGCAAATTACTGACTTGCTGACTGACCTGAAGCAACAATGCCTGCCTAACTGAACTGGACATGTACAGTGTAGTATGTCATCTAAAAATGGCATTTTTAATTTCAATATTATACAACATACACACTGACTGCAACTCAGACATATTGAAAGTATTGCATGAAACTGAAACTATTGTAAGTAAAATATGAAGAAAAATCTCAGACCTCAGAGAGAATCTACACTGTACACAACTCACAACTTTCCAGTTGCTGGTTGGACAAGTAACTGTAAGCTATGGGTGCAGTGAGCAGTTCACAGCCAAGTGATTCCATTACATTGGGGCCTGAATTTTACATTGTACATGTACATGTACATGTACAGGTAAAAATCATGAGAAAAGTTTGTTTTATTTGGGACTAAAATAATATTATTGTCTGTGATGACTGTGATAGAGAGGTGACACTGAGAAGAAGTTCAGTTATTATCACTAACTACAGTAACTACTACTGTAACAATCAAGTGTACCTGTAAACATACGGATGAACTCCCAATCAGGCAATACTGACTGCATTGACTGTACCGTATTTCTTCACCTATAAGCCGAGCGATTTTTTCAGTTTTCGACCCAAAATTTTGGGAGATTTTTCACGAAGAACGGGGTTCGGCTTGTAGCCGAGGGTTTTAGATTTTAAAAACATACAGTTGCTGAATAACTTTACCCCCCGGCTTGTCGTCAAGTTAGCAATGAAGCAGAAGTAATAAAACACAACAAAAATAACTTCTGAATATTGGTTAGTCACTTTTATGAAATTGGTGCAATGACGAAGCGGTGAAACCGCACAACATTCTCTTCGAGGTCGGCGGGCAATCGCTGGGCCAGAGTTGTTTTCGTTTGCATGCTGACCGAGTGGCGTCGTTTCCATTTCTCATACCATCCACGGGAAGCTTTGAAAGAAGGATCATCGGTGAGCTCTTTAGCTTTAAGGCGAAGCATCAATCCACTCACAGCAATACCTACGAAAAATAAAATAACAATCTCATTTTGATGCGAGATAACCGTAGATTCGTGACTGCAGCACTCTTTTCGTGACATGTTATGAAATTGTCATGACAACAACACATTTCTGGCCAATCAAAGTCTCTGTTTCCCACGCACTGAAAGACGATATCAATCAACTCTACAAAAACTCTTAGACGTTCCGATAAACAAAGTAAATACCAACCTTGTTCTCTTTGCTGTGAAAACCACTCCATCACTTGCTGGTCTAGTTCGCGATATTTCGGAGTGAAACGGCCCATCGTCGCACGTTTTGCAGACATCTTCAGCTCACCAGAAAGAATAGTCGCCTGGTTTCTTCTCCAGGGTCGTACCATGGACTCGCTTAGTCCATATTCTCGAGCGATTTCCGAGTTGTTTTCTACCGCTTCAGCTTCCGCGATAACTTTTATCTTGAAAGCCATACTATACGTGGAACGGCGTGCTTTAGGCATGATGATAAAAGTAACAGCGACGAAAGGGATACTCGATCGATTGATACTTTGAAACGTTTAACTGAGATTGTTGTTGTGGTTGATCTGTTGTCTCTTCATTGGTTCGCTTTTTTCTTTTGTGTTCATTGTAATTCATTACGTTTTGTGTTCAGTGAGTCAATTTCTTATGTTTTCTGTGAGGCTCGCTTGCTCAAAATGGCCAGTTACAATCAATAATTTCGCTCTCGGCTTATAGCCGATGGTTTTACTTTTTTTTTTGGGCAGCCTGAGTCTAGTGGAAAGACCCTGACTTTCAGGGTCTCGGCTTATAGCCGAGATCGGCTTATAGGTGAAGAAATACGGTATATTGTACATGTAACTGCCTTCCTAGCATGTCTAAGGTTGTTTGACAGCTTACCTAGAGGAACACCAAATCTTTGAGTACATCCTATGGCCACATCACAGCCAAATTCACCAGGAGACTTAAGAACTGTCAGGGCAAGAAGATCTGTGGCACACACTGCTAAAGCCTTCAGAACAACAAAATAGCAGTTACAACAACTTTCAACAACTGACAATTAAGTCAGGAAAAAAAACGTGTAAGTCCGAGACATTGCAAAGCAACTGTGTCAATTCTTTGTCTTTACATTTTTGACACTCCAGCTCAAATTTAGGGTCCACTGCTGTATACTTTATTGCTTAATTACATCCCCCCCCCCCCCCCACTCCCCCATCCATTTGCTTTCATATTTTCTTATTTCAGGCTATTTGCTTCTAACTCCCGATATTTCGGAAGTTAACTGTTATAGCAGTAGCATTAACTCCAGAACCAACAAAATATGACCCCAACATTATATGTACCCTGTTGGGTTATATACCAAAAATTTGATCTGTACTAAACAATTTGGGATTTCTTTTGAAATTCAATTTGGATACATGTACTGGGACAGAAGTAAGCAAGTTGAGTTGTCACACACATTGTATTGTAAACACTCAAATCAGAACACACCCCCTTCGACCCCCCAAATGTTATTACACACAAAATTATCCCATTTCTTGGAAGAAAGTGCAATAAACTATGTTGACACTTAATTAGAGGGAAACTCATACAAAAATATTAACACAGCACTCATCAAACTTTTGAAAGTAGCAGCAACATCACTCACAAGTACTAACTTATCTTATTATTTTGTATGTGTTTTACTGTCAGACAAATGGTCAAGGCACTGGCAACGATCAATAACCACTACACAGACTCAATGTGAAAAATCAAGCACAGCCATGCATATTTTGTTTAAAAATTCACCTTTGCATTATGAGCTTTCTCCACTAAGTTGGAAAAATCAATGATATTGCCATTTGTGTCTGGGTACTGGAACAGAACACCACTGATGTCTTGGTTGGAGAAATCAAAGGATTCTCTATCGCCAACAATCACTTCCAGGCCTTCACCATCAGGACCAAGAGTACTAGAACAAATGAAATCAATATTTACATGTACATCAATGCAAGTCTGAATCATTACAAGTACAAGGAATAGAGCTCCGCAGTTAATTCCAAGTCAGAAGGAGACATTGTCTGGGATGGTATTTGATTGTTTGGTAAATGCATATACATGTTTTGACCACCTTGTGGTTTAGGCTCAGTCAGGTGGGAACTGGAATTCGAAGTTGTTGGCCAGTTATAATTTCCTGGCTGAAGAAAATTAACACTTAATTGGGGTGTTAAAATGATTGAGAATGTGCTGCCTACATTCTGACATCTACAAATGGTTAGATGCTCACTCTTCTAGGACAGGGAGAAAGAACCATAGGCCCAGCTGTCTTTTAAAGTGATTTAAAAATCACTTTCACTGATTTGATTCTTGTGGGGCGTGGAAGGACCCAGATTAATGATGTTTTGAATGAGTGGAGGATGCAGAATCCTTTAAGGTGGACAACCTTTCATGGGCTAGGAGGGTATTAAATGAAGGGTTTGATATCATTATTGGGCGGTAGTCGGTCACTGTGTCATTCATGCGAGCAAAAAACTATCAATTAAGAGACAAAAGGTATTCTAAGTGAAAGGAGTGAATAGGCAGAATGGCAGCAACTTCATATTCCCCAAACTTCCAAAAAATGGTCTTAGCTGAAGCATTAAGATCTCAAATGACTAGGTTCCTCTTCATGAGAGATTTCTGGAATTAAGATGAAAGTTTTTAATAATTTTATAATATTGTGGTGTAGCCTTAAATTAGACATGAACAAATTAAACATCCAGAGATTATTTTACACAAGTATCACACACAGCTTACCTGGCTCTTGTCTCCACCACAGAGATGATCTGTGGATGACAATTCTTATCCACAAAAAACTTTGGTTTCTTGTTGAACCTACATGTAAAATAAATTAGAAGAACAGAACTATCTTTATATCTGTATTGGTGAGCTCAGGAAAAAAGAGACCTCTTGCCAACAATCATCAATAGTCAATCAATTATCACCTTAGCATAAGCCACACTCAAAACGTAGGAGTGCGGGCAAACAGACGAGCCCTATTACTCCTTTTTTGGCTTACCTATAGCAGAGAGCCATGGCTTCAGCAGCTGAGGTGGCTTCATCCAACAGTGAAGAGTTGGCAATATCAAGGCCTGTGAGATCACTGACCATTGTCTGGAAATTTAGCAGAGATTCCAGCCGCCCCTGGGCTAGCTCGGGTTGGTAGGGTGTGTAAGGCGTGGTCCTGAGGAAATCGAATGGACAAGGTTTAATAATCATTTTATGACAGTCAACCCTCCATATGTGAACACCTCTCATACACAACCATGCCTTCAATAAGTCACCACTTGCCCAAAAAACCAAACTTTTTCCAGCTAAAGCTTTTTAGTTGGAGCCTTTCATAAACAACCACCTCTCCTGATCAGGGTGCAAAGAAAGTCACATTCACAGCTTGCCATTTGGACAAGCTGAAGCTAACATTATTTACTAGCCCAGATATCATTTCAACTAGCTCCAAAAATGTTTCGATGAGCAGATTGATTTCACAGTAATGTTCTTCTGTAATTTGAATTCCTCAAAAAAATTCACTCGGCCGTTGGGCAAGTTAATAACAGAATTCACTAGCCCAATAGAAAAATCCACCAGCCCCGGGCTATCGGACACTACTTTCTTTGCACGCTGGAGATGCACCCAGTTTTTTGGATGACAAGTTTTGAATTTTCCATTATTCTTAACCTCTTCTAAGCGGCCACCTGATACAATGGTCTGATCTTTGTGACGCTGTATGTACTTCTCAAAAAAACAGATGTGTATCGACTTCTCCTAAAAATTTCTCTTCAAAAAATCACTACATACCGTAATCAAGGCAAAAGGTCATGAGAATTCAGAGAGTGAAACCTGTATTAAGTGGACACCTCTAACAAGCAGACATCAGCAAAGGTCTCTTGGGTGTCCATCTAATACAGGTTTCTCCGTAAAATGATCACCAAGGGTATAATGCTTTGATCTTCAAACAAATTCGTTTTCGACCTTTTGGATGCAATCTTCAATGGTGCTGATAACAAAAACTACATAGGATGGCCTTCTATAAGGGGGTGGTGGGGGGGAGGGAGTGCTGATAAAAAAATGAAATTTCCCAATCCAACCGGCTACGTACATTGTCGTGGTTGTTTCTTATTTTAAACAGATGAGTCGACATTTACTGGAACTTCCCAAATGCAACTTCCTTTGTTCGTTTGTGCTTGCAAATGTCTTGCGATCGCAACAGGGTCGATTGTGTCAGCCGATGTCTTGTGAGCAGTTCAACTGATCTTACATCATCGTGTTCCTAAGGTATGTTTTGAGGCGTCTCAGAGTGGAAACATTTTGCTCCGATGTGAGAGACTAGTTTTTTTTTTTTTAATGGAGGTCGGTCACAAATAAAGCAAAATTAAATGCAGGAATCCCAACTGATTCATCAGAAACTTAAAGTTTTGTAAAGTAGTGTTTTTAAGTCCTAATGAGATGACCGTGGTAAAATAAAAGAAAAAGTTATCTATTATTCTACAAAAGTGGGTAGGGGGGCTTAGCCCCCCCCCCCCCCCCTTCCCCCGCCCCAGCTCCCTCCCACCTTCTGCTGCCTTTGCTCTGGAGAATTTGTAAGTCGATATTAGGGCTTCAAGGGTTTAAGACACATACCATCCAGGATTTTCCAGTATGTTTCTTAAGATAGTTGTGGGTACATGGCAGTTGTAGTATCCCATGCCAATATAAGACCTCCAGACTTGATTGTGCTTTGATATCTGCCGCAACCTTTCCAAAAGATCTGGTTCACCTGGTTTGAAATTGATTAAAAAAATAATAAACATTTGATAATGTTAACAGAACAAGTGACCTCCCCCCTCCCCTCTCAAATAAAAAAATGGGATATCCCATTTCAAGAGGGTTGAATTTAGAGAAAAATGTAAGGGCTTTTTCCCAGGGACCCAGCCTGTAACAACAAGGTCACGGCTGTCAACCCCTCACATCTTCAAATATTGAGAACTGATGGGGAAGGGATGATAAAAGATGTCATGATGCACATGGCACATGACGTCATTTGTAAAAAAAAGGCGCAAAAAAGATGATGTTGTTGGAATTGTAACATTTGACCCACCAATCACATTATTGCTTCTATTACAATGGCATACCGGAGTTTGTGAAGAAACATTCGATGTGAACCGTAAAATAGCTCAAACAATGCAAAGCATTCGAAATTTCATTGTCAGAAAGTCGAATCTACAAGAAATGGCAAACTTTGGCACCTATCCGGGAGATTTCAGACTCTAATATGGAGACCGGAAGAAATGGTTCAAAATCTGGAGTCTCCCGGATTATCCGGGAGAGTTGACAGCCCTGCAAGGGGTCCTTATTTAAAGTAACAAGGCGTCTATATTTAAAGGGGTTAAGCCAGATTGGAGTGCAATTACCATTTCTGCAATTGGACTTCAAAATCCATTACATTGGAATAGGACCCCTACTGGCAAGTTCAACAAGGTTTTAAATTTTTATCATCTTTAGAATTTTCATGTTAAAATATGTATAAAATCAACCGATGATACACTGTAGAAGGAAGAAGCAAAAGTGGCAAAAACTACTCGAGGGAATTTTTTTTAACATCGCTTAAACGCTGCGTGACAATTTCTTTCACAAATAGTCACGTGATGCTAGCTAACTTTCGCATTGCTAACACTCAGCTCGTGAAAATCTTATCAACATCTACACTTAATAACATAAACTTCGGTATCTTCTAGACTTGAAATTGTCTAGTTGAGAAAATAGAGGTAAAAATCGACTGTGAGAAGTTTATTTCTTCACGATTCTTGACAACTGCGGTCTAGACATTGCTGGCGTTATTTGCGTAATTTCCCGGCACAAACGCGCCACGCGCCGGACGAAAAAATACTTGACGTCCTTCTTAATCGTTCAGCTTTTGAATCGCAATTTTTAACGCAGAAATGAGATTTTCATCAACGATATGTTTTCGCATGACTGGGTTATAACGTTGTTATAAATATTCGTCTCTTCAGGCATATAAACAGTTAGCTAAGTATGTGGGCATCACCAACGCAGCAAACGAAAGCGACATGTAAGCAACATGTGGTTGTAAATGTTTAATCAAAACTTACTAAGTGCTTCATCAAGCTTAAGATCTTGGGAAAACTTTATTGAAGACGGTAATGTCCTGTTGATTAACTCATCTACATCCTGAAAACAAAACAAACGCAATATTAGCAGGTTACATCGCGTCGCGGCGTGAGGGAACGTACAGCGTAGTCTAATTTACCTGTAAGTTGAGGGTTCGTAACATTTCCTCTTCTTCAACGACGTCGGGTCCTATGTGTCGACGTGTAAATGCATCATTCGGAGGAGCGATCTGATCTAAGGTAAATTTCTGAGACGATGAGTAACGCTGCGACGTCAAACAAGCGGCCAAGGATCTTGATTGCGATGGCAAATTGATTCTCTTCCAGAACTTGCCGGCGTAAACACGGCTTCCCGCGCGAAATGCCGTTCGATACATGATTTAAGGTTCGATCTGAAAAATATAACTCGATTTTTACAGTTTTTAAGTGTTTTAGTGGGCCAAGCGTTCTTTGCTTTGTCTGATTGATAATGCATAGTTGCGCCACGCGATTTCAATTTATGGGCGCCCATTTTACAAATATGGTAGCTTTCTGCAAATATGGTAGCTTTCTGCAAATATGGAAACAGCGACGTCTTGTGACCGCACCATTGAATTTTATACCAACATGAGGTAACAACTGTCGAGAAGGTTCAAATACAACGCAAATCTTATACATTGATACACAAGTACTATAAAGTGTCCACTGTGTCAGTGTGACACAAAAATATTTCGCGTGTCAATTCGCGTGGACAAGAAGGGGAGAGATCGTGTTCGCGAACTGCTCGCGCATTTTGGCGGGAAACACTACAATTCAATTTCAAGCAAAAAGTTTGGATACATCTTTCGAAAAAAAATATCGTGCAGCCGTGCGTTACTTTTTCCCCTGTTCCACTTTCACGAATCGTAGAAATTACAATCAACAAAACAAAAATAATTTTATAAAGCCCAACAAGCTTGAAGGTTTTAAAAACAACTAGTAAAGATAGGTAAAGGTTTATGTATTTTAGGACTGCATGGTTGAACTAGACAATTTGCCTATTTTTTTGTACATCAAAACAAGAAAAAAAGGTTTGATTTCAATTTTATGGCAATTTCTTATGCTTAGACAGGGCCATTGCAAGGGGAGGGGTGGGGGGACCAGACCCCCCTCCCCCCCCCCTCCACACACACTTTTTGAAAAAATTAAATTAAGTACAGTGGAACCTCAATATAACAAAGGGCCAAGGGACTGGCAAAATATGTTCGTTATAGCGAGGTTCGTTAACTTATATTGAGGTTCTTTTTCATATTGCCTTATATTTTACTATTACTGGAGTAAAATAAAAAAAACAGTTTGTTAGACCAAGGACTTTGTTCTGGAGGTTGCAGTGTAACATACATTTTCATAAAAATAGTATCTTTGTTGGAATAAGAATCTTCCAGCATCTAAATTTATTATTGGTCCGTTTTGAGCCCATCAGTCTGAGTCCTACACTTCTGCATTTTCAAACCAACAAGGCTACGAACTACAGTTTCTTAAAACAAATTATATCGGCAGATGATGTGGTCTCTGACGCATTTCACTGACATACTAGACAAAATGAAGGGATTACAGGAACCTACAAAGTAATATCATGATCTGTAAACTTCTAGTGGTGGATCCAGCATGTTCAATCAGGCTCAGCAGGAGAAAGATACTTTTCAGCTGCTTGAGATTTATAAACATGACTCCGCTCAACAATGACTCAAGAAAGGTTCAGTAATCTGACAGTTCTAAACAGCCACAAAGAGACAACAGCCAAATTTGCTCCTCCCCCCGCCCCCACCTTAAAGTAGGTGGTCACCGGCCACTGCACTTTAAAAACTGCTCTGGAGGCTCTGTTAGAAAAGGGAAGTGCCATAGCAATCAAACCTCATTAAGGGATAGACCATTGAAGAGTTATGGGGGGGGGGGGGGGCAGGCGAAGCACAAAAAAACATGCGCGCAAGAGAAAATTAAATGAAAAAAATTCATGCACTCCAATTAACCCCTAAAAAATATTCATGCTATGGCCTAAGAAAAATTCATACAAGGAATTTGATAACGAAAAAAAATTCCTGCGCCTCAAAAATTCCCCACCCCCCCCCCCCCATAACTTTTCTAATGGTCCGTCCCTAATAAGGACACTGAGGAAGGCATAGAAGGTGTCTGTATTAATGGGGTACCATATTAAGAGGGTTGAATTAATTATTAGAGAAAATGTAAGGACTTTCTTTCCTCAGGGACAAAGGAAACCGTCCGTAACAATGAGAGGTGTCCATAAGGAGTGGGTGTTCGTAAAGCAGGGTTTGACTGTAGAGCATTTGCACTTTTCAAAAATGTTATAGAGTACTAAAGTGATGACATCATAAAAATGAAATTTCTGAAATTATGGGATTTGTCAGGATATTCTGGGGGTTGACCCAAAAAAATTTAGAAGTGTTTGTGTGGAGTTTTCTAAGCATAACTGGGCTACAATCTCAGAGACAATTTGCCCCGAAATGCTCATTTTTGGCAAGTAGGTCTCTGGGACATTGTGACGTCTCACTTTAGTACTCTATTACAGTAACTGTAGAATCTATATTAATGCCTCCCCCTCTTATTCAGCCACAATTTGATTTGTACATTTAAACAAAATTTTTTTGAAAAGAACTGTTTTAGTGATTATCCGTACACTGCACAAACTCAAAGTTCATTGTAAGATATTGGGTGCCTGACAGTGATTTTAATGCCCCTCACTCACTGAGTTTTACAGTAAAAAAAACGTTTATACAATCATTACTTCGGGTTGCTTTATAGCAATTCGTCATACTCAGTCAGGGGTTTCAATAAGCACAGACGACCAACAAAACTTGTCTGCTACTTTGCTCAGAGAAGTCAGCTACGTTTTCCCCCTAAATTGTTGGAAGCTGGAAATAAAGTATTAAAATAATTAAAGAAAGGTTCTGTCAAAACTTACATTAAAACTCAATTTGCTGGACCTAAACAGAAGCTTTGCTTCAGATTCAAAATATTTAAGAAGAGTTTGGGGCTTACTGCTCATTACTTTTCTAAACTGATTAAAAATACATTATCTTTTGTACACAATTTAGAGCCCAGAATGCTGGAAATCACATTTTAGAGCATTAAAATTTCAAATTTTTTAAGGAGTGCAGACTCCCAGACCCCTCTAGAAGAAAGGGAGTAAAAGCCTCTTTTTAATACGGTCGGTTACTTTTTTCAAACCTGCCGGCTACTTCAATTTTCATTGAAACCCTTGCTCAATAAGGGAAAGTACCAAGAAACTGTCTTAGTTGAGGAGACAGTTAAAAGAGATGGGGGCTACTTAAAGATGTCATAAGTCCGGGCCATCTCCAGTTTTGTGCACCCAAAAAAAGTGACTGGAAAAAATAATTACTTAGCCCCAAGAAGGATATATCATTACCCATAATCACCGGAGTAACTTCAGTCTTGAATTGTACCAATCCTAAACTCTCCAAGCCTGTTGAGTGCAGTGTTTTCAAAATCAAAAAGTTTGTTCCAAAATGAGGAAAACATAAAAAAAAAGCCAAGAAATTAATGGCATCAAGAAACTGAGATGTATTACAGAAGATTAGTAAAATAACCAACTTATAAAACAACAACAACAAAGGCCAAACTTATTTATTTCTTTTATGAAATGTCTGACATTATTTACATGCACTAGCACTGGTCACAAAGCAAAAACAAAACAATGCTAAATCCCTGGATACTGTCTTTTTCATTAATTTTGCCCAGTTAATATTAGTTACAGACCAGAGGAAGTAACCTCACTCCATTTTCTACGCCAAAGTCAGTCACTTAAAGAAATCCTGGAACAGGGCTGTCAGTAAGGGCTGGGAACGGGGACTTCCTCCTACTACATGAACGCAACCCCAGGCTCCTACTTTCACAGGAAATGAACATAAAAAAATAGAACCAGAGGAAAACCATTTTAACTCTCTAGTGTTAGATTCCCCACCTCCTTGTTGTATTTACCATGCAAATTGAAATGTTGATAACAGCCCTGTGCCAGCAGATTACATCTCATAATCCCTATTGCATCATAAAAGTCTCTTCTAAGACTGGATGTAATTAACATTTCTTTGTATCAGGGCTATGTTTTAGCATTCTGGCACCTTAATCTTGGGCAGCTAAGAAATCTTTGTTATTTCATAAAAATTATATGCTGGACACCCTGGATTTCACAGGGTTACATCACTGGGTTCCCAACAAATTATTTTCTCTTAGACAAGAGCACAAAGATCATGACCTGGCATCCAAATAGGACATTTCTTAGTTCCCCTGGGCCTCCGTATCAAAACAAGGTTACTGCACTTTTTACAAACATGCGAACTCTAAAGTTCAAAAGCCGCCTTCACAATTGCGTTTTTCGCTGCCATCAATCATAATTATGATCACAGGAAATGAACATTGAAACACAGAAACACACAAAACGGATCGAAATCCACCAATCACAAATCATCATTCATGACCTTTTGAACCCGTTAAAGTAAAGTTTAACGGGTTTGATATAGAAATGAATTTTTCATTCTCATGCAGATAAAACTAATTTTCACAGGAAAGGTTATGCACTTGGCCTCATTTTGAAAGTGAGGTTTTTTGGAACCCAGAAGTGGCCTATTATTTGTTTGTAACAATAATCCATTCACAACGGCCATATCTGGAGATGTCTTGTAATATCCGTGAAGTTTTTGTCATACTGATGTCTATGCAGAACATTGTTCTCTGGAACTAATCTTTTCCTCCTTACCCCACAATAGCCATCATTTTGCAGTGTAATTCTCTATAGTTTCAGTCTAATGTACCTAGCAAGTAGAGAAAAAAGGAGAGGGAGTCAATGCAGAGCACAATGCAGTGCTCATTGAACAAATTCTTTAGAGTGCTTGGTGGATCGAGGGTCAAGGGTGTCTGCTATTTATATAATAATAATAATAGTTAGGTTTTTATGAGTGCAGTTAGGAATCTCAATGTGCTTGTAAACATGTCATAATAAAATAAAATATAATGATGATACTAACAGTTGATTATAAAATTGAAAAATGATAATACCTGCGCTGATATAGCATAAATTTAAATAAAATAAAAACCTATATAATGTTTCTCGTTAATAAAAATAAAATTTCCAAAATAGGAGTGTTCTTAGGGCAGATTTAAAGGACGAAAGGGAAGCTGCATTTTTAAGAGAATCGGGAAGAGTATTCCATAATGTAGGTGCACAGAAGAAAAACGCACGTTCACCGTACGTCACAGAATTCATACTGGGGACAGTAAGAAGGGATTTGGAGGATGAACATAGACTACGTGGTGGATGATATTCTTGGTATTTATATGGTCAATTGTTTATAATATTTACCCTCTAAGAATGCCATTTCTTCATTTTCATCAATAGTTGTATCTATAAACAATGTAGACCCACATAATAATTTCTGCATGAGTGACAGATGGTTAAAGGTTTTCAAGAATTTTACTTAGTCTGTGAATACAGCTACCTCTCATACATATAGCTCCCCATTGCTGGGGATGTTCCTGAGTAAGACCTGTGCATTTTGGCCCATCAATACTTTAAAAAAAGTCTGTCCAGAATCTGGTATAAAGGAGTTATGATTGGTTGCCACTGCTCTCCTTCAGCTGTAGGTCACAGGGTGCAAAGAAAATCACTTTTACAGCTTGCCATTCAGGCAAGCTGATGCTAGCATTCACTACCCCAGACATCATTTCAACTAGCCCCAAAAACTTTTTGACTAGCAGAATTGATTTCACAGTTCTTCTGTTATTTGAATTCCTCAAAAAACATCGCTTGCCTGTCGGGCAAGTTAAAAACAGAATTCACTAGCGCGATAGCAAAATCCGCTAGCCCCGGGCTATCGGACACTACTTCCTTTGCACACTGTGGTCACAAATATCAAATGTACAAGCTGTTGAATCTACCAAGAACCACAATTTCCACGAAATATACTTGCTTTACCAGAGGTTCTTCAGTTTTGCTGCTGCCAAATTCACAGCAGAACTCAAAATTTTACCATAATCAACTAGGTGAAAACAGAAACTTGAACAAATTTGCATCCAGAATACTGTGACTACCAGATGAAACAAATATTTACAAACATCAGTATGAAATAGTTGTGAGCCGCCAAATTAGAGTTATTTCTTGTACTGTGCCAAATGCCCCAGTGACAGGGAAGGATGAAAGGTAACAGAATATTATGCAGGTTAATTCTCCTACAAATCTCCAGCCCCCGGCTCCTTGAAAGATGGTTAAGTTTAACCCCCAGGATTAAGCTAAATTATAAGCATGGTTTTCTCATCTAAGAACATGCAACTCGAGGTTACAAAATACTGTTGAGTCTTAACTACGTACAGTAATGATAACACAAAATGCTAACCTAAGCAATACATAGGAATGTAAAATACAAAAACGGAACAAAATTTTAATGCTGGATTAATGCTAATCGCCCTTTCAGGAACAAGGTCCAGAACAAGCGTAAAGGATTGAGCTTACCCAGATCTCTTCTTTGTATCGTCTTTCTTTTCCCTATGACAGTCCTTTTGTGTGCCTCTTTGGCAAAATATTCAACAAATAGCTCCTACAAAGTTGTTGAGCAAAATCAATAAGTAAAGAGACATATTTGTGTAATTTCAAGATAAATCTTAAGTAAAACACAAATATGTGAAATATAAAAGTAGGTAATCAAACTCCCTTTTAGCGGGGGGAGGGGGGGGGGGTTGAACATACTGGTATTTTCCTATCGGACAGTTAAACTATTTCTGTCCAGCACTATAAATTTATCATGCATGCAGGTCTTGACTTTATTCACAGTATTAAAAACTAAAACTTTTAAGAAATACTTTGAACTTGCTGCATGTGTATAAAATGTATGGGGTTGTGTGAAAATCTCACCAAAAACTGTTTAATCTTATAAAAAGACCTTTCTACTTTTTATATCCACTGCCCTCCACTCTCACCCTTATAAATAAGATTTTCTGAGAGGGGAGGGGGAGTCATTACTAGGCAAGAGGTTTTTCTGAAAACGGGTATTATCCGAAATGTCAATTTCTAATGGAGAAAAATTCCAAGCAAATAAATTTCTAAAAGGATGAGGGACAAGCCGTATCATCGATATGCGGATGGAGGATACGATTTTTCTGATTAAGAGGACTGTAAAATACCAGCCTAGGATTAAAATGGCTCTTTTCTGAAGAAGGGTAAAGTAATAACGCCATATGTTCTGAGGGGTACTGAATAAAAACAACACAATTTTTAAGGACATGACGGAATAAATGTTTATTTGTGAAGAAGGTAACCGGTAAACCCTATGAATAATTCTCTGAACGGGAAAGAAAAAAGAAACTCTTCATTAATAGTATAGGGGGCGTGGATATTGTATAGAAGGCTCTCAAATCTTCACTGCTGATTTATGGAAATTTATAAAAAACACGCCGGGATTATATCAAACTTACTGCTGCCTTGGTTAAGAGGAATACCGACTCTCTGTTGGCCAAATGCAAATCAGGATCAATCTTCATCATATTACGAACTCGAGTTTGTGGAAACTGTGTTAATCGCCCAACTGAAGCCTCTTCGTTCTGCGTGTTTCCTTCCGTAGAATCAACAGCTTGCTCAACTTCGTCCGCCATCTTGAATCTAAAACTGGCGGGAAAAACGCTTGTTTCCAGTCCTTATTGAGTAATAACTAGCCAAAGCCGTACTCCTCTGCCCTCCGATCCTCTGCCCATTCCTGAGGTTTATGTTTCTGTAGGTGTCTCTGAATGCATTTGATCTCAATTGCAGTTTAGCACTGATTTTCTTTGACCTCTCTTACAGCATAAAGCTAAATTATGGCTAAGAAGCTTTGCTTAAAGATTTTAGTTTCTTTGGTTTTCTCCGAAGTGCCTGGATCTGAAGGGCTACTTGCGTGTTTACATGCGTGTAGTTTTCTACGAGATCTACGAGTAACAGCCAATCAAATCATTTGCCACACATTCCGGGAAAAATCACGTGGTCTCCGTACACGCTTAGCAACGGTGAATCACAGACGCCCCTTCTCCGATTTTTTTCTAATGGGAGGGGGCGACTGTACACAGGCTAAGGTCAAACTTTTTCGGCCGAAAAACGCTTCTTGAAGCTTGTCGAGCCATCTTCCGGTCATTGACGGGCTATAAAGAGCTAAAACCTACCACAAATCCGTTTGCAGGTCGCACACTAGGCGGCCTTCTGATCTAGCCTTTTCCAGGCTTCAGATCAGGGAGGGATGATGCGCGTGAGATATGATTGTCTCTCCCCAGCCCCCACCCGCTTTTACAAAAAAACACCCTACATCACTTTTACTGAACGACTCCACTATTATCATGGAGCTTGGGACAGGCTACTCTTGACCCACATGCAAAATATTTAGCTTCCGAACTTCGAGCATGCCCAGAAAGCTAAATTTTAAGGTTTCTAGGGATCCGGGATTTGTGGATGCCATATTTGAAGGCGAGATTCGGGATCAAAAGTTTTTTCTTGTAGACCCACAGTGTTTAATTTTTTCCAGTTTTCTAAGCATAGAGTCGTATCTACGCAGCTTTCAAATGAGAATGCAGTTCTAAGCCTCCTCAAGGCAGTGAAAATACAACAAAAAGATGTAAGTGAACTTTGAAAAATGTTTCTTGAAATTTTATTTTTTCTTGTACATGCCAATGATAAAGTTCTTACAATTTGCTATATTTAATTTCCTACCACCAAAAGCTTGTCCCAAGACTCTTGT
>OZ037788.1:6941863-7039363 GCA_964035525.1 Porites cylindrica | reverse complement strand
ACTGAAGTAAAAACTGTTTTGACCGTTATAATGAAGGTCAGCAAAATATTTTTAAAGATTGCTTAACTGTAGAATGTTGATCCTTTCCTTTGAGGTAGTTTACGTTATTAGTTACGGATACGGACCTAGGATGTAGGCGACTTGGAAAGGTTTGCAGTTTCACCGGAAGTAATGCCGTTTTTTTTTTTTTTTATCCCGAGTACGAATTTTCTTTTTTTGACTTTTCCTGCGTATAAAATTTTGCTTTAAGCCTCGGAGAAGGTTAAATGGAAGTCAAGAAACGTTGTTGGATTCGTTACTTTGACTGGATGATAAGCAGAAACAAAAAACGAAAGCTTGAATTTCTCTCCCGCTTTCCCCTCCGTCCTCTCCCGTCTCCCGTACCCCTTCCGCTCTCTGTTCTCCCGGGCTTCTGCCGCCCTGTTTCCCCCCCCCCCCCCCCCCCCCGCCCCAAGTTAAGGGTACTGAATGAAAAATGAATTATTTTCAAAAGTAAAGCCGCAGCAACAAACCCCAATTTCTTGGGCTTTCATATGGTCAACCCTAGACTTTAACAAAAAGATTGCAACGTACCAGCTCCAGTCCCACAAATTTGCGCGACGCGCCTCTCGAGTCCTTCTCCTCGCCAATGTAACGTACAGTTCCTCGAGTCTGAACATCCTTTATAGTAGTTATGACTCTTTGACCAACTTCAATTTGTTGATCAAGTTGTTTGATTTCTTTCTCCGAGGTTCCTTGAAGGCTGCTTTTCTGTTATATACGAAATGAAAGGAAAGATTTGATACGAAGTCCGTTATTTTGTTTCCCGACAGTCTAGATGACCCTCCTGGGCCCTAAAATACACCTTTGTTGTTTGTTTTGTTCTGTTTTGATAATTTCTTTTGGCTTGAGAATTTTTCAAAGGAAAACTTAATGCTATTTTTTGTGGCTCTGGCCTGCACGACAGGCGTTATTTGGGGCGGGTTTTAGGGCGCGCGCGCCAAGCGCGAGACACGCGTCTTCAATTTAAAGCCCGCCTGAGCCCCACAATTAGCTAGTAATGCAGGCGTATCTTTTTGGGCGACCGGCAGTCGCTTGTTTATGTTCGTAGTACCGTGGCTACCATCATTCATTTTATCTTCGAGGAAAATTTGGGAGAGTAGAAATAGCAAACCTTGGGGTAGGTGTTAGGGCGAAGAACATTTAACAACTTTTTACAAGAAAGAATGAGCTAGCTCATTCTCTCTTGCTTTTAAATTATGCTTCTTCAGGTCAATACACTTGTTGTGTTATCTCAGAGTATTTGTTTGATGCTTCACCTTGAAGCGTGGAGTGCATGCATAACACAACCTTTTCTGGGTCAATTGCTTAGGATAATGAATTCACACTCACAATTTTTTACAAGCATTTTCGTCTACTGCTTTTTTCTATGAATACTCCATTTCAGATAGGATTTAGGAATTAGAGAGAGATTTGTCTATTTCTTATTACCAAAACTTAAGGTTTTGGGAGGGAAATGAAAATGAACCTATTTAAACTTGTTTTAGAATTACTTACACTTTGCTCTGCTTGCCGTCCGACTTCTTGTATTGTTAAGAATTTTTCATAACGGAGTGCTGCTGAAGGGAGGGCCAAAAGTGACTCCGCTTCTGTGACGGTTAACTTCTTGATATCTTTGTCTTCACATTGAAGACGCAAGTCCTTTCGTTCGACTCCAGCAAGAGATATTCTGTTTTTCTCTTTGGGTTGGTCAGCATGTGGAAGAGCCTCAAATACTTCTCCTTTTGAAACAGGAGTCGGTGTTGATCTTGGCGGAAGGCCAAGTGCCGACTTGTCAACAAACACATAGCCCTCGCAATCTTGAAGAAGAATATATATCTTCCTTCTTTCCCCCATTATTTTTGTCTGCGTTCAAATACGCAGTCCATCAATATGATTTTGTAACGAGATTTGCATAATGTTTTATTTTTACGATGTGTTTGGCGCCACTGCCAGAATTTTTCTGAATTGTGACATCACATCCGCCTTTATGCCTTTGTTTCTTTAAAACTGTCTTAACTTAACTAACTAACTTATACCAAGTTAGTGCGATGTACTAAAGTATATTGGTATATACATTTAATCCGGCCGCAACAAGAATATGTTGTATCCTTGTCATTTAGCTTCACGAACATTTTTGTAAATTTAATGATCATAATTTCGTCCCCAGCTGTGCATACTTTCTCAGTCGATGTTCTACAGACCATGGTCGACTAAACGGCTCAGTGGTCCGTATCACATCACGCAGTTTTCTATCCTGTTTCTATGGCAGTGCGGTGTGGAATGATGCAATCACTTTCTACCGCGCATAAGCCGCTTTGTGTCACAGGGAGGCTGGGAAGAGAAAAAATAAAGCGATAAAGCGCGCGGGGGGTGATGGGAAAAGGGAACGAAGAATAAAGAGGTTCTTCCCCCGCGCGCACGCCATTTAGGCTGATTTAGCAAAAGAACGGGGACATCTGTTGACGACTGCGCTCGCAAATCAAACAACTGGCTTAACCAATGGCAGAGCGGCAAATTGGGTACCGGAAGGCGAGTTTAGTCCTTTCTGCGCGCTTTCCTGTCGGCAAATTACGTCCCCGTTCTGTTGCTAAATCAGCCTATTTAAAGGCAGGGGGCTTTTGTTCTTGAGGAGTTACAGCATTTTTCGATGCCAGAGTAACGCATGTTCACTCCAAGTGTAACCAAGGAAAAGCAACATCCACAATCTTTAAGGAGCAGGAGGAGGAGAAAAAGCGTAAGTACCAACAGAGGGTGCTGGAAGTTGAAATAGGATCTTTCACTTACCTAGTTTTTGGAACCAACGGTGGGATGGGAGCCGCCGCAACTGCTTTCTCAAACGCTTAGCCGAAGCTCTCAGAAAAGAATGAGGAACCTTATCACATTACTATTACTTGGATTAGAACATTGCTTTCTTTTGAGATTTTAAGGTCGGTGCACACATACGTAAGAGGTTCCAGGACACCCTTCCACAAAATTCCACAAGGGGATTTCATTGAGGACTGCCGCTTAAAAGCTAGCCAAGCGTGTGTTTGCTAATCTTAGAAAGTCGATAATGGCGTGAATGTTAGTCTATGATAGTGGAATGTGACTTGATCATATGTTAATAAAGATTCATCATTATCATCTTATTATTATTATTATTATTATTATTATTATTATTACTATTGTTATTATATATTGCGGGCGAGAAGAGGAGCCCACAATCCTAACCTCCAGGTTGATATTGCGCATGCGTCGCATGTACGTAGCCAGTCAACCTCGTTCCCAGAGGTTGGCCAGCGACGGGAGCCAGTATTGCTGGTTTTCAGTGTCACGCCATTCAAAATAGATGAAAATACAAATCAAAACCGTTCAATAGATAAAGTCCAGAATCTGGGAAATGAAAGGAGGCACATATACAAAGATCTTCGCCAAGATTCAGGTCAAAGGAATATTTCGAATACGAGATATCCGAAGAAATGTTTTACCCAAACTTATAGAGATTTGTATGGAGACGCCATGCTGGTGCTTACCTGGATAAGCTCCAACATGGCGGACGGAAACCAACAGAAACATCTGCTGCCGAGTTTTGATACAAAAGCGTGAATTTATTCTTCGAGAAACTCACAAACATTAAAGTAATACTTTTTCTAATACATGAACTGTTTAGATAGCAAAATTTCCTGAAATAAGTCATTTTTTTAACCTACATGACAGCTCTCTTGGCCAGTAAATGCCGAGTCACGTAAAAGCTTAGAAATTCAAGCGTACTCTATCACAAAACCAAGAACCCTTTTGAAGAGAAAATTTGAATGAAAATTAGTTTTCAGCTGCCCTAATGCATCATGAAAGTAAATTCTCGGTAGGATCGATAGTTTTTTAGTTTGAATTTTAGTGACGTCATGTGAAAACCGACCGGGAATTCGTTTAGACTTCCACTAAGAATGAATGGAATGCACAAAACGCAATTCCATCACTTCTACATTTCGGTTGCGAGGACCCGACCCAGGCTCTGTCAAGTGAAACGTACGCAAAGCGTTGGAGCAAAAGCGTTTGGACCTTCGATCTTGGTCGGCCGCCCGTACTAGTTTATTTATTGTTCAGAATACCAAGGAGAGAGATACAACCAGAAGGCAGCCACATCCCATAACTGTCATTTCAATTCGTCCTTGGTAAAAATGGCAAAGCAACATAATGGTCTTCACGTTATACACAAGCTCAGTATTGAAGGCAATGAAAGGAGGAAGCCAAAAACAAAAACAAAAACAAAACAGAAATGGATACATAACGTCTACAAGCAATAGTTGTAAGTAGGGACTTTTTTTTCAAAAGGAGCGGAAAAATTTGGTCAAACCAATTATTTGTGAAAAGAAAGAACACCGAGTATGATATGGCATTTCATTCATTGTCTGTAGCGTTTTTGTTGTCATAGTGCGGTGGTTGCCTTCGGCTGCAAGTTTTGGCGCTAGGTTCCTTATTTTGGGCTAGATCTTAAGTCAAGGTGCTCGGTTCTTCCGTGAGATTCATAGCCGGTGCACAAGCCATTATACTCAGTGCTTTATAACCCTTTTTACTCAGTGTGTATGCCATCATGTTATTCGATACTCTGCCGTAGCTAGTTGTCCGTGTTCAGTGCTTTTTTCGAAAGGTGATACCCTCCTGATTCGTGGTCAGCTTAGCCAAGTTAGTTCAGTGCATAACAGATGTTCGTATTCCATCTTTCGTCGTTTCTGAGGGCAGCAGTTTACTTTCATATTTGCTCTAATCGGTTACATCCGAAAAATCTGTTAGTCGAACTCCCAGCTGAGACATTGACTCCCCGATGAGTTTATCATGTTTCGCGTTCTTGACTTAAGTTAGTGTTATCAATAGTTGAAAGGAGTAAAATTTTGTTAACGCTAAAAAAATGAAAAAATGCTTTACTTCATGATCAGTTACATGATTCAGTGCCGTGTGGGATAGACTACGAGTAGTCCCCCATTTTTCCTCAGGGATAGTAGGGCGAGCGAAACGCGAGCGCGCGTGAAAATCACCCCACGCGAGAAAAGGCGACACGCGGCGGGGAGAGAGAAAATACGTGTGGGAATCCGATAAGTTGGATACTTGTGTGATGTTTTGCTTAAATTGTCACAAAGGCAGCCTTCTCAAATTCTTATTCAGTTGGCTAAGTATTTGGAAAACACGACTGAAAACTGTTCACCCTGCCTCGTTACCAGTCTTTCCAATCTACATAACGAATGAGCGTAGTCCCTTTTTGAATTAATTACCACTAAACAGAAATATTAACGACATTAATGACACATTCATACAGGATTAACCTCGACATAAAGTAAAATATTCACAAATTCTAGGAAATAGGTGTTTGAATTCGGTCAGTGTAAAACGCAGACTGCGGACTGCACACTGCGGACCAGGGGTAAAATGCAGACTGAGTGTAAAATGCAGACTGCAGACTGAGAGTAAAATGCAGGCTGGGTGAAAAATGCAGAATAAAGACTGCAGACGTTTTTAAACGTTTGTGCTCCTTCTTCTCCAAATCGGTGAAATAGCTGGCCGGTATCAGTTACACACTTCGCTTCCTAGTCGAAGTGCATTGCACATTCGCCATGAGTTTCAATGAACATTAAGTCTGCGTACTTTCATTTGCAACACTTTCATAGAAGGTCATCCAAATTTCCTGCAGAACACCTTTTTTTGTTGTTGGAATGATTTACTCCCTAGTTATCGCCATGATTCTTCCTGTTCAGTATTTTGGGTCAGCAGCAGCAAGGCTTAAGAACTCCCAGGAACTGGGCTGGCGAACTGATTAACATCACGGGCTTGCCTATGCGAGCGTAACTAGTTTTTTTGACTGTACAAGAAAAAATGATTAACCTGGTAAAACCACTTGCAACTATTTACTAACAAACCATTTTCCTTCTCGGTTATAACCACTTACAAACTTCTTTCTTTTATCAATTTCCATTAAATAAAACACCTTATATGTCTCATTTTTTCATCTATTGTCTTAGCATTTTTATTTGCTGTCAAACTGTTTGCGGCATTGTTTCCAAACGTGATCTCAACTTTCATCATCTCACAATTTATACGTAGGGCGTTTCATTTTAAGTGTTAATTCTTATAAAGACTGAGCACCACATAGTTCAACAATAAATGGCTTTATTTTAACAGAGCATTCTTTTTTAAAAACTTTCATTCTTATTATCTAACATAGATTGATACTGTCTTTATTTATTGTATTATTAAAAACTTCTATAATTGTTATTAGCTAACACAGAGTGATACAGTATAGTCCTCATTCATTCTATTATTTTCCACGCATGCAATATTAAATTAGCCTCCAGCGAGACGGAAACAGAAGCTGAAAAGCATTTGTTTTTTGACATTTTCTTTACAAAAGTATAATTTTTAATGACAGTTCGCTGTGGCATTTACATAAATCAATCCGCAATATGTTAGAAACATCTGCCTAACATTTGCCAAGTCCTATTTCGTCTGCAAAAAAATATAAAAGCTGTTAAAGAATGTCTCCTTCACTTTCGCAGAAGTAAACGAAAGGTAACTTCAAATTGGTACTTAATGGTTGATATGTATCATACGGCCAAACATCTTGCTTAAGGCACTAAAGAAGAAAGGGTTTGGTGTAACTTTGTCATGAAAATACTAAGCATCAACGAAGTCTTCAAAGGACAATCTTAACATAATTTAGATTGTATTCTCGTGTTCTCAACGACTATTCGTGACTAAAGATGAGCAATGCAAGTTGCGATCCAGAATCCTCTTTATCTTGGAACACAGCTGATTATGATCGTGTCAGAGTAGCAGGAATAAGTTCTGTTATCATCGCATCCATGTCTCCTGTAACAATAACAGGGAATCTTCTTGTTGTGCTCGCCATATGGAGAAACGAATCGTTGAGAAGCTCTACGTACTTTTTGGTCGGCGCTTTATCGCTGGAGTACTTTGTATCGGGGGTACTTTTTCAACCATCATATGCTATTAAAGAACTTGCCATGGTGTTGAGACCATCTCTGATGAAGACATCGGTCTTCTATTATTTGCACTTAATCCTCGGAGGCCTTGGAATATACACAACTGCTCTTGCGACCTTAACTACAACACTGATGGCAATCGAAAGGTGTCTTTATATGACTAGGCGAAGATGGGCTAACTCCAGCCGCGTTTTCAAACTCTTTCTTGTGATATTACTTCTGCCCATACCACTAAATGTCTTCCGTACGTTGCAAATTTTGACCGGATGTTACTGCCTAGTGTCACAAATAGCAATAATATCCCTTGTAACACTTTGCTTTGTAGTAACTTCCTTAACATATCTTCAAGTTTATCGAAGCATTCGTCACCATCAACAGCAAATTCAAGCCAGCGTGACTTCGACGTGTACCCCAAGAGGGCCATTCATAAACATGGCAAAGTACAAGAAATCAGTCTTTACAATTCTCCTTATCTTGGCTTCCTTCTATTTGAGTTATTTGCCGTTCATTCTCAACGTTTTTCTACTCTTGTCTTTCGGGCAATCGCCGAGATTGATTGCTGCCTATAAAGTGTAGGTTGTATTGATGTTCACATTGTCCGCGATCACCCCAATCCTTTATTGTTGGAGAATCAGACAAATTCGCGAATGAGTTAGGCAGTTACTGTATAAACTGCTCTGTAGGGACTAAAAAAATGACTGCACATCATGATTTAACACTAACGAGAAACGTAATGAAGAATACTTTGAAATGATCTAAGGCCGGAGCTCTTTATCGTGTCCTCGCTCCACCAATTATTGGAGAACAGGAAAATCAGTGCAAACGGAGTGGAAAATTCGCGTGAACACTGCAAAGAAACGAGAATTGAACCGGAAATTTGAAAATTTAGGGAGCTTAAGCAACGACGACGGCGACGGCAACGAGAACAGCAAAAAAGGAACAGGTTAGATTAGCACAACAACAATTTTGCACGTGCATGCATCGCGCTTTTTTGTACATTTTTTTGCCGTTGTTTCCCGAATGCAGCGTGAACTTCCCAGTTTCACGTTTTGTGAAGGACGTGAACACAGGAGAACAATTTTCTTTTTCTAAACTTAAACACAGTCCTTCAGAATCAACTCCAAAAAAATTCGCCAACATTTGACAAATTGAATAAAATGGCATAAGAGGAACGAAGTTTCAAAAAGCGCGAATTCGCGTTTTTAAGGGACGTTTCGCTGCCGTTGCTTTCGTGGTCGCTAAAGTTCCCTTTTTATCTTGAAGAGTCAATCACTTCATCTCTAAAGCTGAGGGACATGCAGTCCCATTCCCGTTTCTCATTTCTTTTGTTTCGGAAGAAGCTAAGTCAAGAGGAGAGAACTTGGACACATGCTTGAGTATTGCTGGTTTAAACGTGACGTCACGGCGGCCATGTTGGTGATCAAGAACAAAAGCAAATCTCTCCTTTGGGGACTAAACTCCAACTTGGCCGCCCTGTCACGTGGTTGCTTATAGCCACTCGAAATTGGCCTGGACACGAGCCACACTCTCGCGCGGATCCCCTTTCAGAAACGTGTAAATTCCAGAATGTAGTTTTTCCGCGCGTGTTAACACGATGGAGTAATCTTCCTCCGTGGCGAGTTGAAGATCCTGGCGTAACTGACGCCTAGCAGAGTGATCCATTGGTACTGTGCCAAATGACCTACCACGAAAACAAAGAGAAAACAGATACACTCTATTGGGGTACGATTGACCAGGTTTGACTGTAAGTGGTAGAGCTGAGAAAACAATTCAACAGCACTAAAGAAGAAGAATAAATCATAAAGTTTATCCTGCGAGCACGTGGGGTGGGGGGGGGGGGGGGGGGGAGGGGTAATGCAGATAAATTCGACTACAAAGCCACCTTGTAAAGTATTTGAGCTTCCATGTTGTTACAGTGTGGCATTTTTCGCTGAAACAAAACTGCGCTAACTGCGTTTGTTCTGTGCTAGCAAACATTGGTGGAATTTACTGACTAATCCCATGTAGGATAGGATAAGTGCTTTATTATCAACAGAGCGCCTATAGACACATGTGTTTACAACGATAACAAAGATGTGTAATGCAGATAGATCCTATGTATCAGCAGTCTGTATTTTAAAATAAGTTAGATGTGCGCATCAATAGGGAGTTTAGGCAAAGGCGTTTTTGAGCGACTTACGTTAACCACCAAATGTGTATTTCTCAATGTCTTTACTCTAATAAAAACGATTTGCCCGAAAAATTAGGCAAAACTAATGCCCAAGAACGCAAAAAGTCCTCTTCCGGTTGGCGTGCGTCAATACTCTATTATGGCGTGCAAACAGGCAAACTTGAAAGGATTGTTAACGCTACAGAACTTAGGGTCACATTTCACATTGAAATCATATTCATTTAAATTCATTCTCTGAGTTGAATTTACATGAGCAGGTGCCACTGAACGTGTTAGGGGAAGGGGCTGGGTTCCAATTAATTAGAGAACCTTTAGCACACTTACAATTAAACTGCCCAAATTCGGCCTGGTTTTATTATCAGGCATATTATACATACGATTTAGCTTCCACGTATTTGATGAGTGCCAGAGCTTTTCTGTCAAGGAGACGCATGAAATTATCGATGAATCCCTCGCGGACACCGCAAACGTAAGGAAGGAGATTGAGCTGAGAAGTGAACAGATGTACAAATGTAATTATCAAACAGTGGATCAACTACTGAATAACTTAGGGTTTGTCATAATAGATATCATTCATGGGAGTATGGGTATTAAGGGTTTGATATATTATTAAAGCTTGCAGTATGCTACCACTAATTGTAAATCATTATGATCTGAAAGGCCAATTAGGTTCAGCTTTGCCTCCAGCTTCATAGCTTGTCTGCCAAACCCGTAAATGAGCCGCTAGTAGAAAGGGGCGAAAAAGACAGAGAGAAAAGCGCGTTTTCCTGGCTTTTCCACTCATTTCCGCGTTGGCCAAACAAAACCGCCACCATAACAGGCTGCCAGCTTTCAAGTCATTAAACGAGCAAGACCCTCAGTAATCATAAACGACGGCGTAGTCTTTTGGAAGGTCGATTGCGAGAGAGAAGGAAAAACAAATTGTGCCATCACTGATTCATTTCTATTGCTTACTAGCCAGCATATAGACCATGCCTGGGTTGTTCAAACGTTGGATAAAGCTATCCATCGGACACGGCACGAGGAGTCGGGGACAGGCGCGCCGTTTTTATTTGGTTCCTGTTTTTGAGTAATTGATACTTACATCATGCAAGAACGCTTGTACCAGCATACCAGCTTCTTCTGAGTTGTGAAATAAACCCCTTGAATAAAGAAAAATACTCAGTTTCATTTACGCCAGT
The DNA here is from genome assembly GCA_964035525.1 of Porites cylindrica. Taxonomy (NCBI): domain Eukaryota; kingdom Metazoa; phylum Cnidaria; class Anthozoa; order Scleractinia; family Poritidae; genus Porites; species Porites cylindrica. The sequence continues at coordinate 7,029,020 of OZ037788.1, read as the reverse complement.
GAAAACATCAGTTATGATCACCAGTATCAATAAACGGATGCTCGCACTCGAAAAACAAGTTTCAGGGAAAACAGGATTGACCAGTCCAGAAGTTCCGGGCTTTGGCGATTTCAAAGGTTTGACGGGATACGCACAGAGCCTTTTTTTCTCCTACTCGATTGACCAAGAAGAAGACATAAATTATGGATGCTCAAGTCGCACGGTGTCAGGAAGAAATTTTTTAAGTACTCACAGCGCAGGGAATACTGGAGCATCTTCCGCCTCCTCTAGCAGCAGCGCCAACTCGATGTCAATAAACTCTTTTCTAATGACCACATGTTCGTTAAAGGGGCACGTCTGTTTGACTTCACCCGTATCCAGGTCAACCAGAGTGCTGGGAAGGCTACTGGTGATGATTCCTTTAACTGGAAGACTGAAAGGATCCTTGGTGCTCTAATGTACAAAGAGACATGATCCCATAATTTGAGGGTATTCATGAGAGAGGGTTCTTTAATGTTGTCGTCCCGACCCAAAGTTTCGCTAAATCCCTTAATCCTGATGATTAATTCCGGCATCCCGCGACCGTGTATACAAACAGTCCAATGCAGTCTCACGCCATCTTACCTAAATATTCCACTTCCCGCCTTGTAAAAAGGCAGAATCTATTAGGAACCCGGATAATTCGTTCTTAGTAGTAATAAAGCGATAAAACTGTTCACTCTTGAGGCCTACCGTGTCAAACGCCTTCGGCGCCGTCTTGTTTTATTTCCTGGGATTTCATTTAACATACAAGAATTGGAAACGTGAGCAAGAACTACTTGCTAAAACGCCTCGCGTTTCAGCAATCTTAAGCTGGCAAAATGGTCACGACCATAACACCAGCTTTAGTTTTCAACACTCAGAACTGTTTTAGTAAACTTTTTCTTTAGTTGCAAAATCGCGGCAACGTTTTCTCTTTCGCTGAGGTAATTTATCAGAGTGTAAACGCAAGCATGAAGTCGATCAAAACCTAGAGTGAGCCCAACCAAAGCCATTTCGCCATGAGAAGCTCTGAAACTTCTAGTGTAACCGCAACTATTGATTGACAAACAGAAGCTAGCTCTAGTGAGCACCTTAAGCAAGCCTTGAACAAACAGATCAGAATCGTACAAATCAGAGTCATTAGACAGAGTCTCTACGGCATAACGTGATCTTCGTCGCTCCTCAGAGGACAACAGTAATGCCAAGGTGTTGACCATCTGTAGTGTAACAAAAAAAAAATACAATCAGAGTCATTTTCTAGTAATACATTGCATATCAAACAAGGGAAGTTTGCCCCTTGTTAGATAATTGGGTTTCCGGAATCTGGCAAACTTTGGCTTGAGGAATCCAGAATTCTGGGAATTCAGCGAAAGAAGTTCCGAATCCCACTAACAATTGGAATCCACAATCCAAGTTCCACTGACAAGCGATCTGAAATCCAGTAACCAGAATTATCCGGAATCCACAGGGTGCACGTGGATGGAATCCAGAATCCAAGAATGTCCAGTCTTGGATTACTTCACCTGGGGCAGAGGGGGGTTTGTTCTTATATGGAGCCCAGTTGTTCGAAGATTAGCGCTAACATGAGGTTAAATTTTAATCCGGGTTTCTGTTCCTTTTATCCGAAAGCATTTTCTCAGATAAGTTTCTCTATTCTGTTAAGATCATCCAATCATCATATTGTAGACAAAAGAATTTAACTGAATATGCTTCTTAAGCTTTCAAATCTGAATTCAAATTTTGCATTAATCCTGGGTTATCTTAACCCAGCTTTGAACAACTCGGCCCTGAGTATTAAAAATCATTTTTGATACTCTGGTATGCGAACTAACAAGCTTTCCAGCTTAGCCAAAAAATTCAATATGTCAAATGGGCATTTAAAGAGAATGCAGCCTTCTTAGGGACATTATCAAGGTTCTCACCTTTTTAATAATTGACTCGCAAACATGTGATCAAATACATTAAGAAAAAATTTATGAAAAAAGGGGTCATGAAGTTTTTCTTTGTTACAATTGTAGAAATAAAGAGACCTAGATGGCAAATTTTAAACTTAGGTAAATGAATGTGAACTACGTGATTGATCAGCACGTCACAAGAAAAAGAAAAAAATATTGAGTCGCTGACAGGATTTAAACATATTCAATTCAGTATTTACACCGAGTATGTGCCTAATGAAAAGACACAGATACCATGTTGACTTTGTCCAGTGCTTTTCCCACAACTAGTGTACTTCCAAATGTCTGTAAATGGGATGTGATGACTCTGGTTAAAGGAAAAAAATATTGAGGCATGAAACCAATAGGGGAAAAAATCTTTTTGTCATTCCTGCTGTCATTTTGGATTTACAAAGAGAAAGGCTCATAGTTTCTGTTTTCCTTTTTATTTTCCTAGCTACAGGTTTTAGACTTAACCCCCTCAACCTACCCTCCCCTCCCTGGTCCCAAAATAAATCTGCCCTCATCCAATTTTATAGAAAGAGAAAATACTGGTCCCATATTTTACTACAACAAAGGATCAGTGATATGGAAAGTCTACACCCTCTGGCTAAACAAAATCATCTCTAGGAACTTTGGCGGTGGATCCTGAGACCTTTGAGTGAGGCTTCAGTTTTGGCCTAAAATAGGGTGGACTACATGAGCCCGTCCCTTAGATTCACCTCCAATGCTAAAACCCATTTCATTGGAATCAAAGCGCACTAGTGACAAATGCTCTCAAAACTAAATGCCCACATTCATGTGAAGAAAGGTAACATTCACCTGTACCATCGCAGTGATGTGACATTTTATATTGTGTTCACGATTATGTCTATATGAAGGAACCTTTTTTAATGCATTACATGTACCTCATTAAGAAGCGATCCTCAAACTTGTTTGATTGTCCAGGACCAAAGGCTGTCTCACTTAACTACAAATAAAAATATTTTGGTTTGTCATCTTGAAGATGTGTGCATTCTACAGTACTGAAAAGTTGGACCAAACAAGCTAATGTTGCTTTTCAAACAAGTTTTCCTCCTTCAGTTTAATTTAAACTGATGACCCCCTCTCTCTTGGAAGAGCCTTTTTTAAATTTGAACTACTAGGGGCCTTGCACACTCAGTTCTCCCCCCCCCCCCCCCCCACTTTTTTTGGAATCCATGGCCTACACTTTTATGGAAGACAAAGACATGACACAAACATCATGAAGAAAAAAAATAAAACAACAACAAAAATAACAACATATTCCACAGCCTTTTCAACTGTCTTTTTTTGGAAGTGAAAATAATAGTTATGAACCATATTTAGTTCACTTTGACGTTATTAGCAAAAGTACAATATTATTACTTACCGGAATAGAATCAGGAACACCTACTGATTGAAGACTGGTTATCGTTTTGATAAAGCGAGGTAGATGGCTACCAAATGACAATACAGCCGATGTTAAGTCCTGAACAAGCAAATTAAAAGTCAAAGATTATTTTAAAACTTAATCATAACTATAAAAAAATTGTCAAATCTGATTGGCTATCAACTGCCCTGATTTCAGCCTTAATTGGACAGTTTAATAGGACAGTACGCGTCATGTCTAAGTAATTGGACAGTACATGCCATCATGTGCATGCTAAATGGCTTTTTTTTCACTGCCTGTAAACCAAAATTTCTAATTTCTTGTGTTTTGATTTAAAAAAATAGCCTATTATATTACAAATTGTGTTAAAGTTATGATTAATTGATAACAGAACTTTGTGTCATCCAATTTGGTCTGTAATCATACTCGTGATTAAACAAATCGGACTCCCGAGACCGAATTGGACTCCACTCAGTCCTGCTACCATTACTAACAGCAAATGTTCTGAATGATTAAAGCGTAATAATGTTTTGTTGTTAAAGCAAAAACCATACCTACATGTAGTCATTGAATTAAAATAACCATACACATGTTAAACACTGAATGCTGATACCTTGGCTTGCAAAACCCTGAGCTTAGCAATAAGAATTTTAACTCGCTCTTCAACCAATTCCACATATGGCAAGTAGCTTTTGAATTCTGAGAATGGAATTATGAGAGACAGGCCAGAAATATTGGTGCCAGACTTGTCACGTCCATAGAAAATGAAAGAATGGCAGACAATACTGTGATCTTTCAGTACAAATAACTTGGTGTCGATGAGGTTTTCAGGAGTATCTCGTAAAAGTTCCCCATGGAGAGTTCGTCCCACTACATATCGTACACTTGCTTCCTGTGTAAATCAATCATAAGAAAAAATAATGTCTTAAAAGTTACAGACAAGATACTTGGGACATAGTTAATTGAGTGGAATGGTTATGAAACCCGTCAGACTCCTTTGTTATATGTTTTTGTGGACCTGAAAGTGCACAACTTTCAAAAGAATTCCTATCATTTTGATTGTATTGACCAATAAAAACTTGCATTAATTTATTCCGTAACAATTTGCCAACAGAAAACAAAGGATTGTGCACTTTCACAGTACTTCCAACATAAACCGGCAGCACTGTTGTTCTTATCATTGATGTTTGCCGCTTTTCATAACCAGTCTCCTCTAATAACTATGCTTGGGATAATAATTATTTATTTTGAATGACTATAAAAACCAACAAGTGATGGATCGGTACTCCAGTGCCTATGACTGAACTTGTAACTCCAACCCTGAGGTGGCCTAACATCCCACTAACCCCCCTACTTGCCTAACACTCCCATTAGCAGCCATCACACTAAAGGTAGGGTTCAGCTACATGCCCTCTGTCAGTAGCAAGACCCTAAGGCTCGTAGTAGCACGACAAAATGGCGACAAATGACAAAAAGATGGGTTAAATACCAACAGGGAAATGGCCTACTCCTCAAAATGCAAAACGACCATGTGTGTTATTCAGGCTAGGGATATACGTCGCCTTCCAAGATGGGCGTCAGAAGCCTGAAAGGCACATTCTGACACTCTAGATGTTATGATTTAGACAGTCAAAATTTTGTACCCAAAATTTCAAACGTTTTGTCTGCTTTTTGAACAATAAAATATTTTTATGCACATTCTTTAATATTAAAAATGTACCAGTAACTTCCAAGAAGGCTAAATCACAGGGCCACCAGGCTAAAACCTGGTGAGAAACCCAGTGCTGTCAACTCTCCTGGATAATTCGAGAGACTCCCGATTTTGAACCGCTTCTCCTGGTCTCCAGATTAGAGTCTGAAATCTCCCGGATAATCGACGAAGTTTGTAATTTCTTGTAGGTTGGACTCTCTGTCAATGAAATTTCAAATATTTTGTGTTGTTTGAGCTATTTAACTTTTAGCATCGAACGTTTCGTCAGAAACCCCAGTATGCCATTGAAATAATAAGCAATGATGTGATTGGTGGAAACTAAACCAATCAGCTACAAATTACAATTGCAGCGTGTTTTTTTGCGCAAATGACGTCATCTATTATCCCTTCCTCGTCAATTCTCAATATTTGAAGATATGGGGGCTTGACAGCCCTTAAACCAGAATGTCGAAACTTGCTAAAATAGCATTAATAGGTCAGGGAACAGTGAGGAAACAACACAAAGACAACTCAACTACATACATACATATACAACACAAACAAATACAGTTAAATGACTGTTAATGTGCATTTTCACCGTTTTATCAAACTCCTGTTCATAAATCCCCATACAAATCCTTACAATTTGGCCTAGAGGATCTTTATTGTGAGCTTGGACTACCTGTAGTTAGAGAGATCACTTACCTGAAATTCGGCATCCCCGACTCCTCTCCATACATGCTGCAGTCTAGGTCCTAAAACGTTATCCCAGTAGCACAACACCACTGCGACAAAAGGACCACTCTCCGCAAGTTTAGACACATGATCAGATGATAGGTTCGAGAACCGGAAGCCATCATCCGCCGGTGTCGTCCAAAAACTCACGTCATCTAAACCCTCCTTCTCTTTTGCCATTATGTGTTTATGAGCACTAAGCTGGCTATAACAGTTATCAAGTCAACGGCAAGCTTTGAGCAAGGGTGCTGAGTGCAAACGCGTAAATCATGTCATAGACATCGTCCGTTCGTCAAAGACTGGCCGCCATTTTGTTCCGAAAGCAAATTCAGACCCAGATCTCAGGCTCTGCATACAGGTAAAGTGGGGGTGGGTGGGTGTTTAGCTGGACCGAAATACCGTAAAACTCAGGCGACGGTCACACAGCAGCGCACGCATTTTCGACCGGGTGAAAAAATTCACTGGACCGGATACTTAATTTAAACTGACTGCTCTATATTTTCGCTCTGCGTACAGGGAACTAACGAACCAGGTTGAAATTAGCTTTTTTCAGTGGTTTTATCATCAACGATAATCCTTCCACACGCAAAACTGACAACAAAAAAATGATTTTGTTACTTAAATTTGCTCGTAACATTCATGATCTACGGCCAAAAAAATAAAATTGGTTGCATCATCATTTAATTAAAATTTTTGAGCTGGAAAACTAGCCAAAAGTGCAAATTATCCTGGCAGTCATTTTCAGAAACTAGAATGAAGGTTATGCTCGTATAAACTGCGAATTATGCCAAAAATTTTTACCCATCGTTTATTTCCCTTCTTTAACTCTGCTATGTTTCTTTGTTCCGTTTTTGTTGTTTTATTTGTTTGTTTGTTTCTTTTCAAATTTATCTTCGTCGACATCTTTTTAGGTGGACACACGCGTAGTCGCTCTCAGGTAAAGTGAGCTACTTCCCAAGCCTCAATACGTGAAAATATTGCAATAAAAATTCAAAAATTAAACTAAAAAAGATAGTGATCTTACCTAAAATGTTGTGTGCGCCCTTTTGAGCGGCTTTAGTTATGGTACTTGGATCGAAGTTAATACTAGAAGAGTAATACAAAGCAGCAAAACTACCCAAGGTGAAACTGGAAAACTTAGATATTGCTGTTTTGAAAGACGTTTTGTATTGGGCTGATTTTGGTGGCTGATAAAAGGTATTTACTCCGTCAATCAAGCCACTTCTAGGGATCAGCAGTCGTTCTGGTTTCACTTGAGAATGATCGTTTTGTAGGGGCAGATCAACTATTTAGTATTACTGTCACCAACATTCTGACTAGGCAGGAGTGCATGAAATGAGCCAAGTAAATGTCGTCTCAAAGTCCTTTTGATTACATGAAAATAGTGATGCTATTTGAGCATAATAGAATTAGAATTAATATATGTACTAGCGTGAGACATTGAACATAATCTGGACAACCCTATTTGTTATACGTTATGCGTATGTATAACACGCTCAGCCAAAATTTCGCCTCGAAGAACGTGATCTTGATTGACCATAACTATATGGACAAGACGACAAGCCAGAGATTGCTCCCCATACCTGAGTGCGTAGCGAAGAGACGGCTATACATTGTTCGTCCAAGGAATTTCCCTACAAGGTGAGTCAAAAGATCAAGAAATTTCTTGTTATAGATCTTAATGAAGAGTTACTATATCAAAAAAGGAAAAAGTTCTATACGTCAATGTTGACTCTTGAACCCCATGGCATAAACCGCCGTTGACGAATTATTGTAATCCATATCCTTATTATTTTTCCTTTCTAGTGTTTTTGTTGTACGTTATTTCCGCCTCTCCCTTTTCCCTTTTCTCTCTCTCATTTTTATTGCGACATTCTCCTTCTATCTAATATTGTGATTCCTACATAAGTTCAGTAACATCTTTAAACCTGAAGAAGGCTAGTATGGCCAGCCGAAGTATTGTTATGAAAAAACAGTACACGTTGTTCTGAATCAGCTTTGCAGTAGTCTTTGGACTTTTCGTTTAAGGTATCATTAATGATCATAATTTCTCGAAATTTGGAGTTTCCGATGATTAGATAGAACCTCTTGAGAATTTTCTCAAAAAAATTCCAGGAACAAAAATCTATAGTGCGGAGACTTATGCAGAAGAAAATAATTTTTCATTCCCGGAAACTACGTCCCAAAAAATCTTTTTCCCTTTTTTTTTTCGAAATGAAATTCCGGCCAAGTTGAGAGTACATGTACATTTTGACCTCCAAGTCAGTTCCTGCTGGCAGAGGTCTTTTGCCTCGTCGTGAGAGACCCCTGGGGGTGTACTTCCTTATAAGAGGCTAATGGGGATATGCCGCTGGATTGGGGTCGCATTTTCACGACTGGATTGACTATAATGGGGTCGCATTTTCGATTGATTACTAGAATGGTGTCGCACATTATCGGATTTTGGGGACTAAGACAGGTCTTCATATTTACGGTTAGCAAACGTACCAAAATGTTTGTACTGCCGATGAAAAGTAAAGTGTTCTTCATTCAATGTAAAAAATGGGTCAATTCATAGAAATAGAAAGAGTAAGTTGGGATCGCGAAAATTACATATTTTCCCAAAAGTGACTAAGATCTGCCTCGTACCCAGACGTCTCTCTTTTCATGAAAATGTGCGCGCAAAGGAAGGCGGGAAAGTCACTCGTTTCTCGCTCGTCCCTGCCATGCGGAAAACGAAGCGCCTGAGGAGGAGGCTGGACTAAGATGGGGTCTCAGTAATTAGCCAAGGAGTAGACTATAATATTAATGGGGTAGGGGTCCTGACAGGCCAGCGGCACATACCCAGTAAAAATTAACCCAGTATTCCCCCCCCCCCCCCCACCTCTCCCTCAGGAAGAGACCTCTGCTAGGAGGGAACCAAGTCTTTAACGCGAGAACTAATTTGGTACCCTGGGTGCCAGAGCCTTTTCATGCGCGGTTTTCTCTCGTGGCTTCGCCGCTCGTGTCTTCGGCCTTCGGCCGACGAAACGAAGCTCCTCGTCTAGCCTGCGAAAACATCCGTTTCTCCTCGCTCTTCGTCGCTGGGGACGTTTCGCGAGGAGGAACGTCTGCGACTCAGCGACAGAAATTCCATACTGATGACGCAAATCAGTGTTTACATAATAAATCCGGTAGTCATGGGGTTCCAAATATAAATTTGTCTAATTTTGCGTGTCTTCTGGTCGATTTTGGTAAAGTGCTGTGTTGATCTGCCCACGAGCTTCAGCAAAACTCAAATGCTTCTTCTAGAGAAGGCTATATTCCACAAATATTGACGGTTTTGTTAGAGATTCTTCGCGTTTACATTTGACCTTTGTGGCCTTTTGTCTGTCATTCATAAACAATAGCTAAAACAATGTAACTGCTGCGTCGACCAATCAGCGCTTCTGACCGGATTCCGGACAGATTTTACGTCATCAGTATGGAATTTCTGTCGCTGAGTCGCAGACGTTCCTCCGCGCGAAACGTCCCCAGCGACGAAGAGCGAGGAGAAACGGATGTTTTCGCAGGCTACTCCTCGTCGCACGCAAGAAAAAACCTCTGGTACCTAGGGTACTAATTTGGCTGAAATTTGGCCAACTTACTTATAGTCTGCTTATGACAACAGTGCAAATCTACTTGACAAAAAATCTCAGACACACGGTTTTGTAGTCAAACGTGTCAAGAAGCGAATGCTATCTTAATCGTTTTCTTCCGTTTGTCTTGGCCGGTCTGGACTATATATTAACAGACACATCTACATTCACAAAAAGCACTTCGTTTCAGAAATGAGTTAAGGTTTAAGATTTTTTAAAGAAATTAGCCGCAAAGTGAAACCAAAAGCTTTCAGAAGTACGCTTTCGTTCAAGGCCGTATTTATTTAAACTACTGCAATCGCGGCTCGAATTCGCGCGAGGACGGTCCTGAAAGGTGGATGATACCTTAATCGATTGTTTTGCTCATGACTAATGTTTTTTCTGATCAACCCTTCTTTGGGGAAACGTCTGTCAAGGATTTTGAGAGCAGTTCTTATGCAACCCCGTGCACAACACAAACATAATGGCCGTTTTTATGCTAGAGACGTTAAAGTCGTCTGAGACGTTAAAGTCGTCTTAAGACAACTTTAACGTCTAGTATAAAAACGGTAAATAAGGCAAACGACTTTAACGTCTGACGACTTTAACGTCTTCTGTTAAGTGCGTCCGAACGACGCACTTAACAGACGACGTCGTCTGGTATAAAGACGGGACGTCGTAAACTAGGAAGTTTGCTAGCTTGAAGTTCATTTTTGGCGCCGCTTTAACTCGTGTCCAGTGTCTTCCGAGAGTAGAGCCTAGTCCTTTTTTCAGAAAAATCTACTTTTTTAAATAAGGTCGTCTACTTTTGTGCGTCCCGTTTTTACACTAGACGACTTTAACGTCTCTAGCATAAAAACGGCCAATGTGTAGTTCAGTTCAGTGATTATCGTCCAATATTGATATAACGGTTTTATTTCACTTATCATCAAGTAAAGCAAGTCAAAGTTAAACAAGAAATTCCTCGTGTTGATACAGTATCTGAAATAGCTTGACCTGCTGGTATCAGATCTATACTCTTCAGTCTTACCAGCAAAAAGGAAAATAAAACATTACAACTGCAGAAGTTAGTCGAATTAACTGCTCATGCATATCGTTCTAGTCTTCTCACAGCTGTTCTAAGCCCGTCAGTGCGCCGAGTCAAAGTTATATACTTTTTCACAGGTTGATTGCAACTAAGCTCGGAAATTTGGTACCCAAAACAGCTTTTACGTCGTACGGTTCATTTTCAGAATCACTGAATCGTAAATAATTTCGCCTTGCGAGATAATAAACATCCTCACAAAGACATTCCTACTTAGCTGGTTCCGTTTGAGTGATCGCACACAAACATTGCATCACGACATTTTCAAAACTGAGGACTAAAGTCTTATGGATTTCATCAACAAGGTCAGAAGTTAAGACTACATTTTTTCGCGTAGTTTGCTCTTGGCCGCGTGCACACCCCACTACTAGCTTGCTGAATCCAATTAAGTTCTGGTGACAAGAAGTCTGGAATATAAATCCTGAATCTACGACTGTCTCGGATTACCTTACGAAACAGTAAACTAGTAAAGGGAAAACGAATTGGTGCGTGATACACCTTCACTTTTTTCGTTTATTGTAAATAGCTATAGGTCGCTCGTCATACTTTTGGCTTTTGGCTCGGAATTAACAGCAATCACTTGCCTTTGATTTTAAAGGGCGATTAGCTACACAATTAAATTGAATAGAAGGTTATTTTTCAGTGACAGGTCAACCATATTTGTTTGCCTTAATTATATTCAAGAAAAGTAAAAAACGTGACTTGAAACCACTCGAAGTTGACATCGTCAGCAGATTCATTTTCAAGGTGTTATTTTTGAGGTGTTACTCTCTCGGCCACGAAAATCGTGAACGGATCATAAATATTCGACAAGGAGTGACTCTTGCCAAATCGTGCGTTTCCGTCAAAGAATTTTGGTTTTGGCATTTCACAGTCAAACTGCAGCTAACTGCCTAAGGTAAGTCTTTGAAATTTCTTGGTAGAAAGTAACTAAGAATTACGAAATCTAGGGTGAAATTTACGTGTCAATACGACTATAGCTAGCTGTTTCGCCAAGACTCTTTTTTGCTCTGGACAGGCTTTCGTTTTGAGCGAATGTTTTTCAGTATTCATCTTGGGACACAACTTCGCTGTGCGACTTAGTAACTGACGTACACCATCACAAAGATACTGTTTCTGCTCTGCTTAATAAACAGGTTCCATTTGGCTGAATTGATCGTATACGTCTTCAATAACAACATATTCGGCAACGGTTAATCTTTAATCTTTAATCACAGTTCGTAACAATACATAACTGATACAAATGAACTAATACTAACATATACAATCGAACAAAAATACAAAAATGGTTAACAGGACGGTAGTAGGGGGAAACCAAATTCCCATGCTAAGACATACCCTCCAAAAAAGAAAAAAGAAAAAAAAAATTAATTAATATATAAACATATATTAAAAGACTATAAATTAGACTATAAATTATAAACCTAGATGCCTAATAATAATGCATAAACTTTTATTAAAGACACTATACCTAGTATTTTAAGGTAAATTATGAGCGAAGGTACTTAATCAGTGAAACTTTAAAAGACTGAAGGCTAGGATATGACATTACTTCAGAAGGCAAAGAGTTCCAACTGATTACTACAACATTTATCCGCTAACATTAAAGTACGTTGACTACTTTGTGCAGCATAAACACAGTCTCTGGGTTGTTTTCTTACTGTTTGCTGACTTACGAGCCCCATGTTAGCAAGTTTTGAGAAGAAATAATCAGAAGTTAAATAATCAGTGCGGTCGAAAATCACAATTGCCTCAAGTAAGGGGTTAACTTCGCATATTTCTTTTTCAGTCAAATCAGAAGACAGAAAACCCCCCGAGTAAGAACCTAGTTTTTAAGAACCAGTTAGGCTAAAATTTGCCAGGTTCTTATTTTCTAAAATCTATTCAAAAAAAATCTGTATACTTGGGCAAACAAGATAAGTCAAGTTTCTCCTTTGAAGACACTGATGCCTTACGACTGCAACTGCATATAATATAATTAAAAGCTGAATACCTCTAAAAACTCTCAACTACAACTTTTTCCAGAAAATAATATAAGAACCTAATAACCTAAATTTGTACTGATTACCATTTTTGTAAGAACCTGTTTCGGTTTTCATATGTAATTCAAATTAATTTTTCCACACCGAATGTTAGATTTTCAGCGTTACTTGATTGGTATACCTATAACAAGAGAACACCAGAGCACATGTATCACGTTTTTTTTTTTTTAATTTCTTTGCCCTCTCCACACAACTACGGAGTAAAATGACCACATTTTTAGTCTACTTGAGAACGGGACCACAGCAACTCAAGCATGTTAAGACATGGCTTAAGTTTTGGTCTCGACCCCCCGCGAAGATAAAGCTGTTTTTCTTCTGCGGCCATGCATTTTAATTCTAAAAGTTACAAAAACTTTCGAGAAACTCTCTTTCGAAGCGTTGAATTAATCAGGGTTGAAGTGATGTAGTCACGTGAAACGTGGCGTCATAATGATATTCAAAAAGAAATTCAAAATGGGGTAGGAGTTAGTTTTCTTTTCTTTTCTGGACTCGACCATAAGTGTTAAGGGCCACAGATATCTGATTTCTTACGTTACAGGAAAATTAAGGTTACCGATTTTTATGAGGTTGCCAAATTTTGGAAGGTTCTAATTCTCATAAATTTTCACGAAGTTATGATCATTATAAGATCTTATGCCCCAGGCCATGTCTTAACATGCTTGAGAAGACGATAAATATTGCAACTCTGATCTCTGTTTGAAATCGGATGCGATCGCCTCTCTTCAGCTCCAACCACCTTTCCCCTCTTGTAAGTAACTGGGTGATTTGTAATATTTGCGAAAAAGTTTCAAATGATGCGAATTCTGTTATTGAGAGAAGGTTTTATTCGCGTCCCGTTTGTCAAATCGTAAGCTCCCTATTCTTCCCTCCGTGCATACATTTGCAAAAAAAATATACAGCTATTTCGAGAAAGGTTATTGGAAAAAGTGCACACGACAATCCCGAAAGATATCGTGGGTGCGGTTTTGAGTTCACTGTTCTTCAAAGAAATTTGCAAGAATGGCACGAGAGACCATAAACTTATGTTTGCGATTGCTAAAGAAAATCAGCAAAAGTAATTTCGGCAGCTACAGTGTCAGGAACAGTGTATTGGTCATATCTTATTTTACCTTTCGGGATTGTCGCATGCACATTTTTTCCGACAAGTCAAGCATACAAATAATTGAGTGTACGTTTATTTTGAATTCAGCAGGAAAGAAAACTGAGACACAACATGTGCATCTTGTTCCTGTATTACTGTGACAAACCAAGTGCTGATGGATACCGCCTTATTGTGGCATCCAACAGGGATGAATATTACAACAGACCGACAGCAAGGGCTACGTTTTGGGAAAAAAATCCCAAGATAATTGCAGGTAAAATTGTTCAAATCGCCCCATGTAAGGCAAAATGAGGTAATCCGTATTCCGGAGTCCCCTGAACTATTTGCTTGGGAAATTTGGAATCCTAGCCTGGGTCCTAGAATCTGTAATCCAGCTTAGTTCCACAGACAAGGGAACCGGAATCCAGTCCAAGACTGTCCGCTTGAATGGGGAGGAGAAGTCGTTACGTCACATTGCCATGGTAGCAAAATAATCGATGACAGCAAACCGAAAACGTCACTTAAAAAGTGGATTTGCACTGCTTCAAACTTCATCGATCTTATTCAATTTCATTTAATTTGGCAAATATTGGCAAAATTTTGTCGGGTTGAATCCGAAAGGACCGTAGCTAAGTTTAGAAAAAGAAAAAGACAACGCGCACGTCTGTGTTGTGTTCACCTACTCCATAAAGCGAGCGTGCGAAATTAGGAAGTTTTATGTCGCAGTGGTGCAACGACGGCAAAGAAATGTACAAAATAGCGTGATGCACGTGCAAAGTTGTTGTTTTGTCAATAAAAACCGATTACTTTTTTGCCGTTCTCCTTGTCGTCGTCGTCGGTTTTGTTTTCATCCAGAAATAGTGCTGCCATGGTAACTGACGACACACGTCTTCTCTCTATTACCCTACATGTATCGTATTTATATTTTTATGATAACCTCCTTATACAAGTTTTCGTCTATTGTATTTCTCCACCAATCACATTTTATTTGTGTATTTGTATCACTTTAAATGCTGTAACAGTTTATTTTATTCGCACTTAGCTTTTTTAGCCCGTGATGAAAGCTGATGAAGACTAGTTTTGTCTAGTCGAAATATTGGACAAACAAATCTGTAACCCTTGCCTTCAATTTTAAATTAAAACATAGTATTTTCCGGGTGGGTACTCGGGTTAATTTTTGCTGGGTATGTGCCACTGGCCTCTCAGAGCCCCTACCCCATTACAGTCTATTCGGTGACCAATTATAGACCCCATCTTAGTCACTTTTGGGCAAGTATATAATTTTCGCGATCCCAGTTTAGTCATTTCCCATTGTGAATGCGACCCCATTATAGTCAATCCAGTCGTGAAAATGCTACCCCATCCAGCCGTTTATCCCCATCAGTCTCTTACAAGGAAGTACCGCTCCCCCGGAGTATCTTATGCCCCCTTCTCGCTTGCTAATCAAGTTATGTACTGAAAAATTTTCGTTGCTAACAGTTAGGCTGTTCAATAGTGTTTTTGACCTGTCAACTCTCTCAAACTCGGATCGCTTAATGGCTAAGGTTTTGAGCAAAGCTGAGCAAAAACCTGGACTCTACAGCCAAATGACGTGGCAAAACCGGCATGTATGAACCTGAGGCTTTTGACTTAAAGCCTAGTTCAACCGTGGTTAATCACTGTTAATGGAGTATACGTACAAGAACAAGCTTGCTAACAATGCTTACGGGTCATGTATACCCAATCTCACTGAAAGTTATTTTTTCCGTTTACAGGGATGGATCTGAAGCCAGGTAGAGAGGGTGGAACGTGGCTAGGTATAACTAAGGATGGAACATTTGGAGCAATCACAAACTACAGACAATCGCCAACCTTTCTAAATCCATCTGCAGTTGGAAAAGGGCATTTGGTACCAGACTTCTTAGAAGGAGATGGTAACGTAAGAGGGTACCTTGAAGAAGTCAGCAGAACAGCTGACAAGTATAACGGCTTCAATCTCCTGGTGGGCAAGTTATCCTTGACTGGAAGCTCTAAGTTTGGATGCTTTTGCAACGCCGATAAAGAAAATATCAGAGTGTTGACACCTGGAATTCATGCCTTGTCAAATAATGTCCTGGATTGCCCCTGGCCGAAGATGGTTTATGGAAAGGAAAGATTTGCAAACATTTTAAATGAAGACTGCACCAAACAGGAGCTTGTTGATAAGCTGATTGGGATGCTAAATTTGCGAGATAGGTAAGTTGAATTAAAATTTGGCACTTGAAACTTGGATTAGAAGATGAATTACAGAGGAGTCCATTGAATTACTAGTACATGAGTTATTTGCATTTGATGACGCGATGTGAACGTGAACTTCAATTCTTTATCCAAACTAGATCGGTTATGTAATACTCTTGGCGCCAGAGTCTTTATCTGTCTGGGGCACACACCTAAGCTCCAGCCGCACGAGACAGAAAAACCTCTTTCCTCGGTCTCAGACCCAGGGTAGTTATTTCAACTGAGATACTACGTACCCAGTATATGATATTAAAAACATAAACTCTGTAAAGTTGTTTTGTAAATTACTCGTAAAAAGAAATCAGCTTGTATTTTACATTCTCAGTTTATGTATGATTTATTCAAGTTTACCTATACTGATGCCTTTTTCATTTCTTTGATGGAACCCCTCTTAACGCAAAAACCTAGCATCAACGTCAGTAGTGACTTCATAACTCATTTATCAGTTGGCACTAGTCAATCACATTGCTAACCGCTGTGGTCGAGCACAATATGTAGAGGTCTTCGGGTTAGAACAACCACCGAAGCCCATAACCGTTTCAGCTTTTCAGGCTTCTTTTTGCAACTGCTTCATTGGCATGCAAAACTGTGTTAATAAATAGTTGGAAAAGGTGATTTTGAGTTTATTATCGCAGATTTTTCGGTTGTGAGGATTCATACAGCTTCATCAGCCCTCAAGACGAAGGGAGCGATATGAATTTTCTAGATGCTTGCCGAGCAATCTTTGTCAACTATAAAGAGAAGCGATGTGGCACTAGGTATGAGTTGAAATTTGCGTATTTTTTCATTACACGGTAAATCAAAAAAGGTGTGTTTACGTCCTAAAAATGGGGCCGTTTCGGTAAGTAAACATTTTTGAGCTCCAACACTGTTCAATTACCAGGGGCTGATTTGGACCCACGGGCTGAAGTAGGCTTTTGATGGGGCTGTTTTGGCTTAAATTGTTTTCACCTGGCTCTAAGAGAAGCTGAATCAGACTTTGGCCTGCAGGACTATGAAACAGATCTTTCTAATTTATAGTGTACAGGGAAATCAAACACAAAAGACCCTTGTTTTTTTTATCAGCGACCTGTTCAACCGAGGAAAAGATAAAGGGTCGGACTAGTCATCATCTGACAATCGACGACAAACACACAAACGGTTGAGGCAAATTTACCCGCCCCTCTCTCTCCCTCCCCCTCTTATCCGTCTCTCCCCACTCTTTCTCAATCAGTGCTTCGTTTTACAACGCTACACGGAAAGAAAAGAAGTCGTTACAAGGATTTGAGGTCACACCTGGGAATTCAATGCGCGAATCCTTCGCTCCTACAGACACCATCCAGTTTCGAGCCCTATCTACCATCCAAAGTATTGTTTTTAATTTCTCTTGAGTATCACAGTCGTCTTCATAGTAAGCGAAACCACTGCTTATGCAAAATTCCTGTCTTAACAAGATGACAGACACGTGAAGTGGCGAATATAGGCCCCTGCAATAGCTGGTCACGTGATCAACTTTCTGTTAAAATGAAAACAATTCAGCGGCCGTTGCAATCGCTACTTCTGAGATATACGGCTTTAAATTTACAGGCTATTTATGCTCTTTTAGCTTGTACGAAAATTTGTTCACCGAAAGTTGATCACGTGACCAACTATTACAAAAGGCCTATCGATGTAACTTTGCTTTTTTTAAACGCAGTAAGTGCATCAGGTTAAATATTTACTGGATACTTATTATGTTGTATTTCTAGAACAAATACAGTGGTGTTAGTAGATGCCACGGGTCACGCCACATACGTGGAACGCACATTAGAGGATGATGCATGGGACCCGGATGAAGCCGAGTGGAGACTGAGTACCTATGAGTTTGACATTCGGGACACTCCTGATTATTGCCGTCGCAGTGAACATAAGGCAGACTTTATACACAACACAACTCCCTCCGTACAGAGCGTTTTTACTTGACGTCACGTCCGCCATATGTTAAACGGCGGCCAAGTTTGTGTTCCAAACAAGTCCTGTGGGAGTTGAAACGTTTTCTAGTGTAAAAACTTTATTTAGTTCCAAAAGATTTACATAGCTGCTGGCCCCGTGAGTGAAAACGCTCCAGAAAAGACTCTCAGCAATGGCAGTTAAAGGTGAAGTTAGAATGAAGGATAAAAATTGTATTAACCTGTGAATACAGACTACTAATGTTATAGACTACTAATGTTACATAATTAACTGTTCTAGGCGTTTTTACAATGTTGTATTTTCTGGTTTCGTTAGACAGATCACTGACAGTGCTTATAAAATATTAAATATACACGGGCGTAGGACAATTTTTCATCACGGTATATATGAATGCTTTCAGTGCGCATATAGGCTTTCTCAACGGGTTCAGTACGTGTAGCTTAGTGATTTTGAGAACCACAAAGATGTATAGGAAGTCACGAATAAATTTCTCCTTTTCCTCGATGAACATTTTATATTTTTCACTTATTACCACCTCGTACTATACTCTCACCAAGCACTGGTGTCCAGAGTGCCAGTGGCGGTGCCATATTTGTACTACAGAAACAGAGTATTTATGCTCCAACCTGCACTGATGAGTCACTTTGCTAGCTTTGGCTCGAATGCCCCCTAAGGGAGAACAAGTTTTACAATCAAACACAGAACTCCAGAAAGTGACGAGCCATTGCCTGTGGATGCTCAAACAACTCGGGTCAGCTGACATCAAAAAGTGACCTCTTTCAAACTAGTTTTTCAAATTTTTATCAATTTGGGATGACACTGGGCCGCTTCGCTGGAATCCCCAACCTTGGTAAACCTTTATAGAGAGAGAAAACCGTTTACAGTACAACCCATAAAACGGCCATAAATAGGTCCATGGACCACACAGGAGAGGTGTAACACATTTTATGTAAGGTTTGCTATTTTTTGTTGAAGTCTTTCATTTTCGTAGGTTACGGAAACGATAGGTCGAGCTTGGGCTACTTGTGCTCAAACCGGGCCTTTTTTTTTTTTTTTGCTTCGTGCGAACTTGCGGGGTTAGGGGAGGGGCTTCGAATGCCCCCTCTTTCACGTAAACTTCGGTCTAGATACAGGCCACCAATATTACACATAATAATGCAATCATAATTTCCAACACGTGTGCATAACTTAATTGACACCATGATGTAATACAGTGGGTTCTAAATGTAATTTATTAACGCAGATGAAGTTTTGTTTTGTTTTGTTTTATCTCAACTCACCCCCACTCCCAAGTACGATTGCATGAAGCAGATTTCACACGCGACACGACCAATCAGAAACACTGGCCAGATCTTTGCAGTGACCGTCACCAGTATGGAATTTCTGCGCTCGTTTCTCAGACGTCATTTCGCGGGGAAACCATTGGCGGGTGGCGTCGCGAAATCTCCTCAGTTTCCTCAGGCTAATAAAAAAGGGGCAAGTTAGCCCTTTGAAACAAGAAACGATTGGCATTATTTTAATCTGGGACTCTGCAAAACGCACTACCCTCGCCCCTCGACCCTCGACCCTCTCCCCCTTCAATCCCCGGGGGGGGGGGGGGTTACTCCCTTATAAGGGCTTAATAGGGACGTGCGGCCAGCCAGGGTATGTTTTTCGGGATTTTTGTCTTAAACAGGGTATCGATTTTATCATTTTTTGTCTTAATCAGGGTATCGATTTATCAATTTTTGTCTTAAACAGGATAAATGTCTTAAACAGGGTATCAAAAATCGGGATTCTGTCTTAAACAGGGTAGGAAAATCAGCGATATTTTTCTTAAACAGGGTCAGGGTATGGGGGGCCGCGCCGCACCTCCCCACCCAGGGATATATCGAGTACCCCCCCCCCCCCCCCGGGCTTCAATCCCGCTCTGCCCTGAAAAATATAGCATGACAGTCACTGAACGTGACTAATCTTATCTCAACTGAAATTCCAAAACCTTTTGTCGTTCTACGCTTATGAAACGTGACAAGGTCAACTTTTTGGGTTTAAAATACTGTTATAACACAGTAGTTTTCTGTCAAATATTGCATTTAAAGCCCTTCTAACTATCCAGCTGGTGAATATGTTTCTATTTCACGGGGCGATCTACAAACAGCATATTCCTTTCTTGTCATGTCCTGTAAAAATAGAAAAAGCTTTTCACTCGCAGGGAGAGGATTGTAACAAGCCTGAAGCTTTTCCCATGGGGACCGTGGGAGGCAGTTGTTTCTGCAGCTCACGCGCAGGCTAACAACCTCATCCGAATACTATATTCCAAAAATAATTCGGCGTAGATATAGGGCCAATAACTCCACGCAATAATTTTAATTTGTGTTCGTTTCAAATTGACTTCCAAATCTGTTCGCCAGACGACCTGAAATGACCCGTCCCCTCACCGCAAAAATCGGCGCCATAGAAGCGGGGATGGGACGCCACGATTCAGAAGAAGATTGGGACGAGACAGGTGAAGATTCGATTACACCAAACAGGGGCACCCAACGAAATTTTATTTTACAAATTTCACTTAATATTCTTACGAAACATTTTCAGCCAATCATCAGGACTGGATGAAAAAGAGTTATAAATGATATCTATTTTCTGATGGATTATTTACCAAGAATTTTAGCCCACACCTACTTTATGTACAGCTTGATAGTTTCTGGATATTTCTTGAGGTGGGCTTGGAATTCTGATGCCAGATCAATGGAGCTGCGAGAAATAATTACATCTACCTGAGTATTTGACATTTTCAATAAGTTTCTGATGTTTTACTGATCAAAAAGGTATAATTGACTTGAAATGCTTTTAACAAGACAAAATTGTCCCATTCCCATTTTGGCTATTTTTTCTGTAATTTCCAGTGACCAAATCCTAAATCTGTGCACCAGTGTTAGGGCAATTACAGGTTCCTGCATTTTATTCTTTAAAGGGGGTCAAACAGCACCTCACTGAATGCCTCACACATATTGGCTGTGAACAATAGGATAACCACACAAACAATAACCCTAACCCTCAACACTTAAATGGTAATTGTTTTTTAGATGACCGCTTAAATTAGAGGTAATCTTGTGAGGTACTGGACTACTCCTTCAAAACTTTCATTAAAGGGAGGAAAATCTAGGGAGAAAGTCCTTAGCTCGTGTTGTATGCCTATTTCCTGTTCCTTCCTATTTAATATAATGACTCTTTTACTTAAATCATACCCAATTATTGGACCAAACTAATTACAGTGGTCCTGGTGTGATAGTGGAGGGGATGCTCCTCAGAAAAGAAGACCCATCATTAAGGTGTGGCTCAGGCTGTTTTTGACATTATAGCTGTTGAAAGAGCCATTGAAAAGTGAAAAAACTGTATTATTAATGCTTCATTATCCTAATCTTTCTTAGCTGTTTTCCATTCTTGCTTCCACTTTTGCTTGAAGCATTGCCTAAAACAATACTTATGTATGTGTATAAAGATATTGACATTAATCCATCGTGAACACCCTAAGTGATAGCAAAATTTACAACTCAAAGAAACGACCAGCATCTCAACCCCTTTTACATGGAGGTTCCCCTGTCATGCATGGGACAGCAGTGGGGAACACAAAGAAATTTTGTCACAAAATTTGTAAAATAACGACAGCAGCTTCGTTTATGACTCCCAAAATTTAGTAGCCTGCGAGCAAGCTCTCCTATTTGGGCGAGTGAAACGAGTCTCGCGAGAACACGCGACCCCTCGGCCCCTCGGCCCCTCGGCCCCTCGCTCGCGCGTTCTCGCGAGGCTCGCTTCGCTTGCCCAAATAGGAGAGCTTGCTTGCAGGCTAAAAATTTAGGTAGGCCTCATGGGTAAATCCGACCCTTAGCAATTGAATACATTATTTCAGTCATCCCCCGAGGCCCTGACCTTTGAGTTGGATTAATCTCTACTTACCAGATGATTGTTGTAATTGACAGTGACTCTTACTTTAACTGTGGTGTAGCCTTACACAGTATACCTGTATGTTTGAACCTCCTCCCCTCAGTCCCGTTGTTTTGACTGAGGATTATGAAGGGGGGAAGGGATGGGGCAATTTGTTTTTGTTGTTGTTGTTTTTTTATGGATGCGGGAAAACCTTTTAACTGACCGAACAGTTTGACAATCCGCTGCATACCGTAAAATTCTGAAAATAAGCCCCGGGGCCTATATTTTTCACAGGCCCTTTTTGAGGGGCTTATTTTTGGAGGGGCTTATCTACGGAGGGAAATTTGCGTTTCAAAATGGAATGGGCAAGCCTTTTATTTGGAAGTAAATTTACCGTTTTTGCTTGTTTTACCTTGCATTTGAGGGCAATTTTCCAAGTACAAGCCCCCGGGGGGCTTATAATTGGAGGGGCAATTTAAGGGAGGGTTTTTTGCGTTACTGGTTTGAGGGGCTTATATCTGGAGGGGCTTATTTTCGGAATTTTACGGGTAACTGCATATAATTACCTCTTTTTCTGGATCTGAATTTTGTTTTCCTCTAGCAAAATTGACATTCACTCTTGTGTTCAACGGAAACATGGAAGAAACGTATTCCGATGGAATATCAGATGACGCTTCTGATGAGTGGACTATAAGAGACATCTTTGGAGGTACACCAGAATGTATGCCTGGTTTTCATGTGTTTCTAACCTATCTGCAAGATAGTGACCAGTACTGTTTGGGACAATGTATGAGAACGGAGGTTGCTGACAAGAGAGGCGTCCCAGCCTTTACTGCCAGCATGCCTGTTAAGTTGGCTCGAGTTCAACTTCACAGGCATGCCAAACATGTATAAGACCTGTCATGGGTATTGCTGCCGGGGGAACAGTATTCCGGGCAGTACTGGTCGCAGCGTGGTTGGCAGCATAAAAGCACCGGGCATAAATCAGCCCTCTTTAAGATCCAGAACTGTCAAAGAGTTCTGTAAGACGGAAATCAGATTATTGTTTGTTTGTTTGTTTTTGTCATACTTTTTTTACTACCAGCTCCCCAATCCAAATGGGAAATAAAGCGAAAGAACACCTTTAGCTGACAGAATCACAACCCTCTAATTACCACATAACAAACTCGGACACCTCGAAGGGGCAGGAAAACGGTCATTCATTGTTTTTGGTTTCTTTGCGAACATGGTTTAGGTTGCTCGACTGGATTTTTTGGGGCAACATATCCCAAGTTTGAGCATGAATCAGGAGCACCCAACGACAATTTTCGGAAAAATATCTGTTCGGAAGACGATTTGAGATCTAGAATTTTCGGAACATTTGTTGTAAAATTTCTTGCTTGCCTGCCTCCCCTAGGATTTTCGAACATCTAAAAAATGGTAAAATTGACCATTTTCAACGGATTTTTACCCTAAAAAGGTCACCTAGAATTTTCGGGAGCCTTTTTTCTGGCTGAAATTTTCGAACAGGTAAGTTTTGATCCCTATAATTTTCGGATCACTAGACTTTCAGCTAGGAAATCCGAACAGATGAAAAATTTACAGGCGATAAAAATATGCCCATATCCAACGTTTAAATACTAAAACACGTTTAACAATGCTATGTTTAAGTGGTTTTGAACTATTTTCTCGTTGGGTGCCCCTGATGAATGACATTACTATTGACAAAGGTATAAAAGAACGGTACCCTGCTTGTAAAGGCTTCTTATCGGGTTGTTTTTTTTTGGGATCTATGAAGTCTTTCACATCGGCTGACATTTACGGGGACGTAAATGTGCTAACGTAACGCGGACATCAGGGGACGTGAACGATTTTTTATACACGCTAGTTAAAAACCATGCCAGTAAGAAACTTGCCAGCAGGGTTGGAAAACAGTCATCACAGTTGTCAGATAAAGATTAAAATTTGTTTTGATCTGTGTTTTATTCTTATTGGAGTTGTCATACCAGCGTAATGACATCGTGATCTATTTTACTTGTTGTAGTATTTCTCCGTACGTGGAGGTTTTCTTCCCAAAACCGTTTAAAGGAGCTTGTCCCTTTGATAGCTTAATGTTCATGAAGTTTGAGCAAAATCCATGAGGAACGTTATCAAAATACTAACGGGTGAATTGTAAAGGGTATCGAGATATTTGGGATAGCAAACGGGCACTATCCCAGTTATGTGCGTGCGCGAACATCTGTCTTTTTTTGTTCAATGCAATACAACTACCACATTGACGCGAGGGTTCCCTATAGGGTTCTTCAACCCCGTAATCCCGATCCAAACTTTCGTGCAATCCCATAATCCCGATGGTTATTTTTGGCATCCCACCTCGCGCGCAAACTTTCAATCCCGAATCTCGCCCCAATTTTGCTCTAGCATCCCGTATCCCGAAAAAACCATTGACGACCCTCTGACAAGCGGACTACGTTACCGACGGAGGTCCGTTGTTTACATTCTCAAGTAAACGTATTTCGTCTTATTTAATACAGTCAAACCTGTGTTAAGCGGAAGTTCCACAACTCATTTCCCTCAGTTACTGTAAAACTGACCTGTACTAAGCAGTCACCTCCATTTGGGAGTCGCGGTCCCCTTTTCGAGGTCCCAACGAGATATTTTTCATTGTCTTCACCTGTATTCGACGGTCACTTTGGCAAGATTTACCATACCAGTGCAACAGATTTACAGTGTGCCTTGCTTTTATTGGTCTTTCGCTTCCTTGTTTGGCACCAGGAGAGGTATAGAGGCACTTTAATGTCGTTTTGTTTTGAGATAGATATGTTTCCTCGATGGACGAACACTTCACATGATTTTGTCGCGCGAGTGTTCACAGGTACTGATTACTAGACACTATTTGAGTAAACACATCGTTGTTGTAACTTTTGAAGAGAAGAAAAACAAACAAAACGCTCTTATGATGTTTAAAATTATGAATGGCTTGACCTCAGCGCAGCCTATTTAGCGAAACTATTCGAGTAACATCGGGCAGTTAGTGTACAATTTTCGGACTTCAAGGGGGAGTCTAGCCACCCAGAAAAAGGTTTGCGTTTACTGGGGCTAAAGTCAAGAATGTTGTAAGAGAATTAAAATGCGAAAGATCCATTGGAGCTTTTAAAAACAAATTAGCATTCCTCAATCTCCCTATCAAAAGTTGCGCGAAAACTGTGTGGGCACTGGGGAGAGATGGAGTGCTGGAGCTTGCAAGGGGACATCCGCCCGAGTGTCGACATGAGTGGAGCCAGTGAAGGTATAGTGCGTGATAGATTGCCGTTGCTAACAGTTGATGAGGTGTTCGAAAGTCTCATTAGGAGTACAATATTTTCCAAACTTGACTTGCCCTGGCGCTTTCACCAAATTGAATTAGAAGTAGTTTAAGGGACGTAGCTGCCTATGCTACCGACGATGGGATTTTCTGATACAAGAGATTAAGTTTTATGGCATTAATGTTGCTCCGGAAAAGTACCAACGCAACATCATTCTGTCAATGGCAGGTTTGAAGGGTGTGGCTCACATTGCTGATGATGTTGTAGTGCATGGTGGCCGGAACTTGACAAGAATTTGATCAAGGTTTTGGAGAGGCTTGAAAAGAAGAATTTAACCCAGAATGCTGACAAGTGCACATTTCGTATGACCAAAATAGTTTTGATGGGGCTTCTTTTGACCAAACATGGAATTGGGCCTATGGAGGAGAAAGTGAAAGCCATAATTGAGGGAAGTAAACCATAATCCCCGTCTGAAGTTCGTAGTTTCCTTGGCCTAGTTGGATTTAGTGCCAGGTTTTTCCCTGAATTTGTTACTATCGCTGGCCCACTAAGGAAGATTGCCAGGAAGGGAGAGCCGTTTGTGTGGGGTAAAAACAGGAGAATTCTTTTCTAAAAGTAAAGCAGCAGATCGCAAGCACTCCTGTTGTGGCTTATTTTAACAACGAAGTTCGCCAGCCAGTTGGCTCAGGGACTGTGCTTGTAAAGGAAGCTAAAGGAGAAAAATGGAGAACGTCGCGCTGTGTGTTATGCAAGTCGTACCATGAGCCAAGTTGAACGCCGTCAGCCAAACTGAATTGGAGACTCTTGCTTTAGTGTGGGCTTGCGAACGATTCCATTTGTATGTGTATGGACTTGTTGTCTATCTTCTTCTCTCAGGCGGGTAGATTATGCTATGGAGGGTTCTCCGTTTTGACTGAGCGAATGTGATTTTTGCCGCTTGCGTCCAACTGAGAGTTAATGACACACATATATTCTCTGTAGGTTTTGTTTCTGCTGGACAGGATTTACCCTCTTATGCAGGGGCATTTTCTTTGACCGCGTTTTAAACGTAAAGCTCGTTAAGAGTTTTAAAAGGTTCTTTGATTTTCTCCTAAGTGCCCTCTGGATCTGAATAACTAAGTGATTTTCTTTTGCCCGTGAATGTGGTTGTTAATTCCTGCAATGTTTTAAAACGCAGGGCCCAGCTCGTTAGTGCTTTTTGCGGGATGTAAAATTCTCACGGATAGTAATGAATTTTGGAAGAATGAATTGCAGCTTAAACTAAAGCCACATCAACTATGGAGAATTGCATTGGGACTCATTGTGACAAGAGCATTTTCTTTGACCTCTCTTGAAACGTGAAGCTCTTTAAACGGTGAAAGAAGGATTCTGAAGTGCCTTCTGGATCTGAATAACGAAGATGATAGATGATAAATGATAGAGTTTGTTTAAACTTCATATTTACGCAGCTATTGGCGGAACAAGTTCCTGTGAATTATTTTGGGAGAAAACCTCCCAAAGAGGAAAAATTAGACTGCAAGTAAAATAGGTAAATATGTCATCATTACATCGCTATGACAACTGTTATGCATTATCTCGTGAATTTGCAGTTATGATGGTTGTTTTCTTTTGTCTTGCAATTGGTTGAGGCTCAAACTTGGGAGATTGAAAAATGGAAAATCCAGTTGAGCTACGTTGGTGAAACTGTTATTTCACATTTACTTTTGTTTGTGTTCTTTAGTGATTGGAACTGGAGAAATTAGTATTACTCCCTTGCGTGGATCTTTAAAGGTGATTCAGTCTTTTATTATTAACCTGAATAGCTTTTTGGTGTCTAGAATTTAGTTTGTACTACGGCATTATGTCCTATGTTAGTATATAATATTGATTGAAACTATATGTGAATTTATGTAGAAACATTTTAACATACCTTTATTTTCCGAAGAAAGCTCTCAAATCTCTTAATATAACTCAGAGCGAGAGCTCTTTTATCACAGTTGTTTTGATAAACATTTAGAGGGGGATTTCTACAGACTTAAGGATTACTTGGAGAGAGGTGACACAACCAGAGTTTGGTAATTGACGATGGTTTTAATCTTTCCGTTGAAGTTACAAACTCGTCTTAGCTATCTCAGATCTCAAGGCGTAACTGAGAAGTTACTCACAAGAGGTTCTATTTATATTGAATATTTAAGTCAATTGATTTTTTACAGTTTTACATGGCATTCATATGCAAGGAAAAGGTGTTAGTTAGTGTCAGAGTTTAGAGAACAAAAGGAACTGAAATTGAGTTGACTCCCCCTACGCGTGGAAGAAATTTGCAACACTAGAAATATCTCTGTATTCAAATTCCTTTACAGGGAACCAAAACGATAGTTTGGAAGAAACTAATTAAAATTTTCCTAAGATTGTGTCGAAAGAAATTCTAGTTTGAGGTCAGAAAAGTAAGTGAAATTTGGCTAAAACTGATTCAACAGAGAACAAAGAACTCGAAAGGTGTTAGAACGCGTGGCCTTAGGTTAGGAAATCTGATTATGATTCAAGTTTGGAAGCGAAAGTGAGAACCAACTCCAGGTTTAAGTAAACGTACTTCGTTAACAGGAAACGCTTGTTTTCCTATTCCACAGCTGAATACATCCACCTCTTTCTATCTTTTGAACTTGTTTCTGTGTTTCTTTCATAAGCTTGAAGAGGTGTTTCTTAACCTCAGTTAAACCTTTAGTTCTGAAAGACTGAAACTACACTTATGATGTTTCCTGCAATTACCGTGCGTCCAACTTCTATTTTTGATTGATCCCAACACCAAAGAGGTCGGTGCAAAGATCTTTTAGCAAAGGACTTAACTGATTAGCAAAGTGTGTCCAGCTGTTTTGACAGCTTGTAAACACCATCCTTTGTCCCTTAACAAAATATATTTGAGATATGGTGGAACTTTTGATTTCCGAACCGACCTAAAAACAAATTTATTTACATAATGTATATCCCTGAATAAAGTTAAGATGCCCAACAACGAAATAAATAGAATAAACTGAATAAATATTAATGATTACGAAGAGAAGCGCATACAATAAAGCAGACTGAGCAGCAATGTACCCTAACAAACAGGGGCTTAATTTTGCCAGATTTGGCAGTTAATTAACAAATTTTCAGTCTCGGTTGACTTTATGGATACAACGATCCCGTGCGTGTACCGCCGGATAAAATAATACAGTATCAATACAGTAAAGCCCCACAAATAAGAACCTAAAATTTAAGAACCTGTCAGGCTGAAATTTTCATTTTCAGCATCCTTCACATAAGAACCATTTCAGGCTGAAATTTCAAAGTAGCTTCTTAATGTCCGGAGTGCAATAGAAAAGAATAACAATGGCGTAACTAAGCACTATTTTGTATGATTTATGTGCCTTTAATGTTTGCACTCTACTATATTCTGCCACGCCCACCAATACAAGTACTTCTTTTCTTACCAAAAATTAAGAACCCATTTAAGAACCTAGATAGCTTGATTACAAGTTGAGCACCATTTATATAAGAACCTGTTCAGGCTGACTTGGAAAAATGTAGGTTCTTACGCGTGGGGTTTTACTGTACTGCTGCAATCACTACAACTGACTTTTTTATGGAACAAAGACGGATTCCCTAAGTATTTGAAGCTTTAGAAAACAATGCTTTTGGTGTTGACAGGTGTGATTCATTCGCTTTTGCTCGAAGTATGTAATATTTTCACATTTCAAAAGTAGGTTGAGTTTGATCGTCCGGGTGAACGTAGTCCTGAATAGGACTGTTGTTGACAGTGACTGACGTTTCGACAACATGTGCGGTAGTCATCTTGAGAGTCAAAGTGAGTTGTATCACGTCAGTTGATGGTATTATACTCTGGTTATTGATCTGATTGGTCAATTACGTGGCGATGTTATTGGTCGTCTGTCAGTTAAGCCCTGATGTTGTTGGCTGTGAAGACTCGTAATCAGTAACTGGTGCGTTTCGATCCGTCTATTGTCACAGTTAAACAGTCGTCTATTGTCAGTCAAATTGTCAGTTCTCCAGTCGTTCTGTCTTAGTTACTTTTGCTTGATCTTGTCAATAAGTCGTTTGTACGGCGCTGGTAACTGCTGGCTACGATTCAGTGGCGTTTGTTCTAAGTTAGTAAACCAGCTTTCTAAAGTAAGACGTTGATAGTAGTCTTTAGAATACGTTAAACATGTCGCAGAGTTCCAGACAATTTGATGTTTTGTCTTTAATTGGTACACAGCAATGTGATTGTCGACGTCACCATTCCTCGTCGCTCGTTTGTGTTCGGTCAGTCGCGTGCTTAGGTTTCTGCCGTTTTCACCAATGTAAGAAGCCTGGCAGTCGCAGCATTTGATCTTGTATACTGCTCCCTGTCTGTCCTCCGGTTTGTCTTTGTCCTTGACATTAGTAAGCAGTCGCCGTA
Source organism: Porites cylindrica (assembly GCA_964035525.1). NCBI lineage: Eukaryota > Metazoa > Cnidaria > Anthozoa > Scleractinia > Poritidae > Porites > Porites cylindrica. The sequence goes on along the minus strand of OZ037788.1, from coordinate 6,999,703 downwards.
AAGTGGTTATCGGTCCGTATTGTAATTAAGGTGACTCGACCCAGTTTTTTTTGGGGGGGTACCATCCTACTTTGAAGCTCTCTGGTATCCCCACCTTTACTTTTATCGTAAGTCTAACACATAGAATGGATAACATATAGATCAATCTACAATATAACATAAAAGTTTTGGCGATCGGAGTAAATGTCACGTGGTTATAATGCCACGCCCCTTTGAGGTCTGAGTCGAATATTGGCTGTTGCCGGCATTTTTGGGTGAAAATCTCTCGGCTACACGTAGTGCGCATTAGTGCCTTGCGCTGAACAGAGTTTCACCAAAATCGCAAAGACCCAATTCGAGAAATTCAGCGGTTTCCAAATTTAGGCCATAATTTATGCGAAAATGATAAGCAAACTTTACACGGATTATATCTAATAAACCAAGAGATTCATCCCTTTATTTTGGGCATCGTTATAACAGATGGGTCCTTGCAAGTCAGCAAAACAATTTAGGGCCTTGTAAATGCGCGCGATTTCGAGCAAAGCAAACATATAGAAATTACAGTTTTCGCTATTTGTTGACGTTTGTCAGCGTTTTAGAGTCCTTCTCACGAAAAAAGCATTTTCTTAAAAATTGGTAGTTTTTTTTCCTTCAAATTTTTTCAGGGCCACAATTGATTAACTAACTACCCGGACCCTGAATTTCATGGTCATTGAAAAACTGTGACATTATCTTCTATAAGCTCAAACTTGAATAAACATTGAAGATTTTTAGCGTTTTGGCTGAGTTTGTGCTTTGGGAGTTGTCTATTGTTTCTAGTCTGTCATTATACAGCATTCTTGTTCAGCACGCGTGCAATGACCGCGCTTGGCTGACTTCCGAATTACAAGGCCCTAAAGCGTTTTGCTGACTTGCAAGGACCCATCTGTTATAACGATGCCCAAAATAAAGAGATGAATCTCATAGTTTATTATATATAATCCGTGTAAAGTTTGCTTATCATTTTCGCATAAATTATGACCTAAATTTGGAAACCGCTGAATTTCTCGAATTGGGTCTTTGCGATTTTGGTGAAACTCTGTTCAGCGCAAGCCACTAATGCGCACTACGTGTAGCCGAGAGATTTTCACAAAAAAATACCTACCTACCCACCCACCTACTTACCTACCTACCTACTTACCTACTTAACCTACCTACCTACTTACCTACCTACCTACTTAACCTACCTACCTACCTACCTACCTACCTACTTACCTACCTTCCTACCAACCTACTTAACCTACCTACCTACCTACTTTCCTACCTACCTACCTACCTACCTACCGACCTACCTACTTACCTACCTACCCACTTATTTATTTATTTACTTACCTACTTACTTACTTACTTGCTTACTTGCTCACCAACCGCTGACTGACTGACTTACTCACTCTAGCACGCAAGCACGCACACACTTACCCGGCTGTTGCTGATTCTCATTTTTACAACTGCAAAGTGATTGCTGCAATATACATATACCAGGGCTCGACGTTGCGACCTGTAGGGTCGCCAATGCGAACAACGTTTACTCAGTAGCGACTAAATTTTCACGCCTGGTCGCGAACCTAGCCCCCAAGGTAGGTGACTTTCTTCTTTGGGAAAATGTACACTAATGATAATCTCTTATCCTTTACAAAACTAACGGATAGCTTACGGTTGTTTCTGGCGCTTTAACGTTTTGCTACCCTGGCTCCAGGGGTCCGTTCTCAAAATACCTAATATGAAATAAACCGTGCTTACGGTTTGATAAGTTCTTTTTTTTTCTCCTCGGCCCTTTTCGCCGGGCACCATCAGTATCGATAGGAAAAAAAATTATCTTTTGGAACCCAGGGTAATGTTTTGCCCAAACGCTCTAATAGTTTGTTCAAACCCTCTAATGATTTGTGTAAACGCTTTAGCGATTTCTTCTAACACTCTAACGGATTGTTCTTATGATCTAACAGATGGTCCGTCTAACGTTTGACTTTCACTTGAAAGAGGATTGTGATGAATTCGACGGAAGTCTTATCGACTTTCGAGCAAATCGATCACAATTCTTAACAGGTCGTCCCGTGTTTCTCCGGGAATGACTGTTAGCGCATCGATTAAAAACAATTTCTTTATGACGAACATGTATCTCGATTGCGGACTCGATAGCAGATTAGTCTGATAAAAGTTTAAGCTAATCGAGAACGAACGGCGCTTATTTCTTAAGTTTCTCGTAAACAACTTTATGCAAATTTCTATTGAACGTGACAACCCAAATAAAAGCTCTGCCCTATTTTATTGACTTCTGATGAGGTACTGTTGAAGCCATGCTGCTTGTCGAACAGACTTCTCGCGAAATCAACTGCTTTGCCAGAAAACATTATCGAAGTTTCCTCTTTCTGGAGACTTTCGATCACGTGCTAGGCAACGAAGTAGATCAAGTCTCACCGATGTTTATTTCTGAACATGCAAATACATGGGACGCAAAACAAATGTTTCAGGATTTTGTTCTTTAATAACCCAAAGGAGTGTTTTTGTGATTCCTAAAGTTTGTTTATCTAAATGAGTATTCCATTGCTTGAATACCTGTTTGAGGAGATTTACGCTTGAGTCCGGGCTCATTTTCCCGAACACGGGTTGGTAATTGAGCCTCGAGCGAAAACCGTTCGAAAGAAAGTTCAAAAGGAAGTGCAAAGCATTCTTTTTCTGTTAAGGCTAAGTAGAAGATGTTAAGTTTATTGTTTTCCATTAATTCTTAAATATACTTTTTGGCGACTAGAATACTTGTTCTGGCGACCAAAAATGAAAACTTGGGGGCCAGGTGGCCCCAAGATTTTTTTTCTGAAAGTCGAGCACTGTTATACTCGTGTATCTCCAAGTTCCTCAGAGTTTGGTGTTTACATGTAAGTTGAAGTCCTATTAATAATAACTGAACGAAACACTTTGAGGTAAATGTGAATAAAGCCTTACAATTTGAATTACCACTTATTCTCACTGACCGTGACATATGCCAATGGTAGGTGTTGAAATCATACTTCTACTTTATTGATAGCAGCTGTTTTACTTGAAACAGGGTGGAGATCCGTTCCTTATCTCACTAACTGAAGAGTTTCCAGATGACGTTAGGACGGCAGTGGTGGAGTTTAAAGGGGTATGCATCATAGACAATGCAACGGTGTTAAACCCCTTCACCCTGTATGGAACTGTTCCCCGTAAGTACAAATGCCAGCGAATTGCCGTGAAAAATCGTTTGACGCAATCGACAATGAACAGATGATTGAAACTTTGTTTACCACATCACAATCATGGCATATGATGTAGTATCAATGTGAACTACTACTACTAATAATAACAATAACAATGTTATTATTATTATTATTATTATTATTACTACTACTATTGTGATCATAAAATGAACATGTAACGAACAATTTTGATCAGGATGTAAGATTTGATTATCACATCACAAATGCTAATTTTTGCTAGTTATCCAAGAAGAGAAGGAAGGGAAAATGGGAAAATGATGCAGATAACACTAAGTACTTTGTAAATCATTCATTCAGCGGTTTTAATTTGAGAATTAGATTTGTGTTCCAATAAGTACCGAGCGGACTTTTTGTCGCTGTTGAAGTGAACGCCTAGGAATATATAGATATATAAAAACATTGAAGGTCCCTCAGAACTGAGATAGTTTTGGTTTTTCTCGGGTCCTGGTGTTTCATTAAGAAACTAATTTACTTTGTGTGTCATTTTGTCAAAAAACATTATTAACACTGAAGTTACAACTGAGGCAAAAAAAAAAAAAAATGGAACCGGGTTTGTGTTGCGGTGTTCAATCTAGGCCTCGTCATTGAACGCGGAATATTCTATTCTGAGGCGGGATGAGATTATGGTGGAATCACACTGACGCAAAGAAATTTTACCTCATATCAGCGAGTCTCCTCGGTGACGTCACAGCTCATGGTAGAGTCCAGGATTGACCGAGCTGAGAACGCCTAAGGACTAGGCTGGGGCTGCCATAAACTACAGTATACGCGAATAGCCGTCGCACATGCCCGATTGAATTTTTTTACTGTTTCTAAGCCTAAAACGAAAAAAAACCAAGGGACAATTGCGATCGCTTTTAAGCGTATGTTGCCAGTGAAACCACCATTACTCAAGCGATTTTATACAAAATGTGACAGGTATTACAAAGAGTAGATTCATTTTCAGTATACACGTAAGGCAATCGCATTCGTCCTTTGGAAGTTTTCATTGTCTTTAAGCTTACAAAAAATCAAACTGGGAAATGCGATGAAAACAATCACTCGAACACAACGGGTAGGATGTGTCCGCATTTTATCTTTACATCTCATTACGTATATTTTACCGGTCTAGCATCCAAGTGGAAATACCCCTTGTCTAGCAAATTGTGAGAACGGGTTTGCGGTTTTTCCGTATCTTGTAGCAAAGATGTATCTTTTTAGGGGCCAGTCTTGTTGTTTTTTGGGGAAATATATGGGGTTGAATTGAGAATGAAAGAAGAAGTAAGAGTAGAAAAAGGTACCGTATCTTTTTTCGAATAATACCCGTCCCTCGATTAATCGCCTCCCTCGCCCCCATCCCTCTTTCACCATCTTCTCTGTCAAATTCAAGTTGAGTCTGATCCAGCAAAAACTGATCAGTGATGGTTCAAGCTCTGACGCCGAGGATATTGCCATTGAAAATTAATCATGGAACCAACTTTGGAACACTAAAAAGGCCCTTTTCAGTTTATTTGATGTGATCATATTTTGATTCAATGAGATAATAAAACGAAATATTTAGGAGACGAATTCCAGTGAGCAATATTTGATTGAAATAATCGAATAGCCTCCCTCGAATAATCGCCCCCTTTTTATGCGAAAAAAAATATAGTATATACTGTATATAATCGCCCCGTCTATTATTCGAGGAAATACGTACACACATAAGCCAGTTAGTCCGCTAATGAGCTCAGGAACACCTTCTTGTGGTGAAGGACTATCCAGTATTTGTCTATTAGTTCTTCCCTTCATATTAATTTTCACGAACCCCATATCCAATATGTTTCAATTCTCCATAATTTTGAACATGCCCCCTAAGTTTTGTTCATTAACAAAATTCGTCCAAAATTCTAAAACATTTATTCAGCAATTTTTTATTGAATGAAATCTTGGCTAGTATATAAGGAAAAGAAGCGGGGGACGAAAACCAAGGGATTTAACCGTAATTCCCCCTTAACGAATTTACTTTACCTTTTAAATACTTTTCAGCATCTCCATTTCCTCAAACCGTCTTTGTTGAAGTCCGGTGTAGGACTGGTCTGTTGCTGGGAAGTACAGTTTTTGAATATTTTGACGAAGTGTCTGACATGTCACCTGTCCTGTCCTCCTCTGCTACACCGCTGTATCCACCCCCTGTAGCAAGTGCCAGCAACGACACACAGGTTCTCGGGCCATTGAATATACAAGAACAAGGTGAGATGAAAAAACCGTTGCAGAAGTGGTATCCGCCCTCACAAAAGGCGGTTGACTCTGGCAGTCACCTTTCGTCTCTTATTTGTTTCTATCGTTCACTAGTAGAAACCAGCTAGCCTACTATCACGAATTCTGCAATATGATTGGCCAATGTTCTTTGTGGTCTAGTATAAAACTAGGCTTAAGCCTTAATCAGCATTTACTTCGCAATTCGTGGGTCAAAATTGCTAAAAAAAAATGATAATTGTCCTACTGGTCAATGTAACTGAGGAGAAGTACCTTTGGAGAAATGCCGTCCACATCAGGCGAAAGAATGCTTCCACGGCCAACGTATTCCACGGTTGTAGCACTTGCCCTTCATTACAGGGATACTCTATGCCCAAAACGGCAATTTTACCAAAAGATAGCTTATGGCCTCTCTAAACGATTTTGAGAAAATGAAATGTCCAGTCCTTCTGTATTTGCCAGAAAACAAGGAAATGTTTTCGTCTCGCAATTAAAACTTTGCACTACAGCTAGAAACCGTAAATGATGTAGAACAGTCAATAAAGGATTTTATGGTTGATATTTAGTGAAGAATTTTATAATGCCCACCGCTGCGTTGCTGCTGCATGTTCTAACACTCGCAAAGAGGGAGTTAGTCTTTATCCTGTTTATCAGCGGCTCGATGATCCCCGATATGCCAGGCTTTGGACGAACGCCGTGAAAAGCACTCGATCCGACTTTACCGAGCCTACGAATTCAGCTATGAAAGACTTTACAGCGCTCATTTTACTGACGACTGTTTTGAAGCACAAACCACGATAACTTAGTTAATGCTGTTCCAACAATTTTTAACCGTGGGCTACCAGAAACTGAATAGCTAAGGCGTGAAACGGATATGGCCGCAACTTCTCAGGATACTCAAGATAAAGGCACATCACCATAATAAAATTGGCTTTAAAAAATTGGCTTGCTCTTGCATTTAAATGGCGAATACATGTTAAAATTCTGTGTAGTCTGTGTTCTCATTGCTCGTCTACAGAGCGAAATCCCTCCAACACAAAGTCATCTTCATTGCCTGGGGTAGGGAAGTGAGCCCAATGCAGCAAACAGCGCAAGATGGCAGGACAACGCGAGCTTTTCCTAAAATGCCCGAACTGACCACCTCGCCAGCTTCCTTTAAGCTACTTGAAGGTTTGTGTGCTGGACCTTCGTAAGAGTCGCGGTACTGCCGTTTGCATTGACACCAGGCCGTCTGAAGAAGCCAGCGTTCATGCAAACGGCTTGGAATCCCTGGTGTTGTGTTATGTACAAACAGGCGGAATCCTTCGGGCTCAATTGTTTCCTCGTTTTAGCGACCAAGGCCGAACAGTCAATTATCTAGGCAACAGACACACTCTTGAAATCGATTCAGGCGTTGACAAAATCCACATTCACACTTAAAATTGTGACGGTAGTCGCTTTTTCTTAGTAATACAACCTTCATATAGTTTATACAAGCTTACGTTCATAACATGAAAAATACTGAATTTCTCTGGGAAATTGCCTTGTAGCATACATGGCCTACATACTTATTACACGGCTTTAGACCGAAATAATGCTCAAAGAAAACATTGTCACTCCATCAGAAGAGAAATTTATAGCGAAAATTATTTTGTTTTATCGAAAGTGTAATCATACCGTCGATCAGTAATGAACAGAATTTGTGATGCAGCATATTTGTTCTAATACCGATCTGTATTTTGCAACATCGCTCGTGTTGCTCCATGTCGAACTCGCTTGTTAAGACAGTATCCAAGTTTAGTATACTCGCTGTCATACGGCTCAAACAAATAAGTCTGTGCTCCCCCACACTCTGATAAACTCCAATTGTCGTTTATATTTTTGTTTGAAGGACGCGAAGAAATGGAAGAACTATTCTCGGACTCCACAATCTCTTCAGCTTTTTACGTCATGGTCAGGTGCCCCAACAAATCGGCGATTTCACTTCCGGTTCTGAAAGAGCTGAAATTTTGCTTTTCTCCAACGATTTTCGGGCTACTACTTTTGCTTTTCGATTGTCTTTTGTCATTTTCCCGTAATAATAGTGCATGTACTATCTTTTGAGCTTTTAAAATACTTATTTTGGATCATTTAGTCGGTTAAGGTTCCGCTGTTTGCTAGTCACGTAAATAAAATTATTTAAAGTATTGTGCGTTTTCTTGTTTTCCAAATTATAGTGAAGTTCTTCTCTGTGACTGCTTTCAACAGGAACAGAGTGTTGATGCAATGCAGCGTATCTCTGAAGGTGACTGCTTTTGTTTCCGTGTTAACCGAAACGCCAGTGTTACACGTTTATTGTAAGGTTTCAGATATACAGTAGCTGTTTACTGATCAATTACCGCACACTCTCACCGCTCCCTAAATAAAGGGTTCATGTTGGCCCAGCAAACTGTTTTGCACGCTTGTGTTTTTGTATCGACATATGAAAAATAATTTTAAAAATTGTACAAATAATGCGCCAAGGCTTGAAAGTCACACGTTAACGCTATTTAAAATAGGTTTTTTTCTCGAGTTGCTACCTTGGCGTAAACGTGCATTCGCTAGAATTCCTGCAGCCTTGTTCTCCGGGGCCTTCGGTCTTCTTAAGTGAGACGTTATAGAGGGGAAATAGTCCGGATCGAAGACTCCAAACAAAAGGCTCCAATAATAACTTGGTCCCTTAAAAGTTGCGAGAGTTTATTTTGGCCATCCTAATAAGAACTTGTTCTCTTAAAAGTCGCGTTAACTTAAAGCAATTACGTACGTTTGTTTTACTTTGAAAAGGAAGGGGGGGGGGGGGGGGAGTGTCCCTCGTGTCCGCTTAAGACGGGATGTCCGCTCACAAGCTTCTCGGTATCTGTCAATTAAATACGTATTTATACTTTTCTCAATTAGTTGATTTTATTTATTTACCCATTCGTCTATTGTCAAACTCAAAAGACGGGCAACAACTGAAATATTTCAGGGATTTTTTTAGGGTGGTGACTAACCACAACAGGACACGCAAGCAAGCCAAAAAGCCTCAAGCAAATGGCCGTTGTTGCTGGTGGTTTAGTTTTCTCACGCCTGGTTGGCATTTTCCTTCAAACACACATTCTCAGCTAGAAATATTTCTGGTGTTCACTATATGTTATATGTTCACAATAACTCAATCCTTTCCAACTAATTAGAATACTTTTTTTATCAAAGCCTGTGCAAGTGGCCCACCCGAGGTTTCTGTTACTTTGCTGAAGAATCAGAATCTTCCCGGAAAGTCGGAACCTTTAGATGAGGACCAAATTCCAGTCGACATTCTGTTACTGACAGTGGATGATTGTGAATTTCTTGGCTGTCTTTCATTTCTAAACCCCTCTTTCAGAAAATTATACGGAGGCGATGACCTTGGCTTTGTGTATCTGGGAGATACGGGAGAAGATCGATCGAAACTGAAAATTGCTGTCATGAAATGTCACAGGGGTTCTATCATGCCCGGAGGTTCTTCAGTTTCTGCAATGGACGCTATCGATGTCTTAGGGCCCAAAGCTGTGTTCTCTGTGGGTTTCTGTAGTGGCTTAGACTCCACCAAAGTCAAGCCTGGAGACGTGGTAGTTTCAGAGAAATTGATAACATATTCCCTTTCCAAAGTTACAAGGGATGGAATCAAAGAGACTGGTGTGAACGTTCCCTTGAAATCCCGTCTTTTGGGGTTGATCCAATATGTTGGAGATGGTTGGAGTGCGCCTTTGAAAAATCCCAAAAAGCAGGAGGAGGTGAAAATATATTGCGGGGCGTTTCTAAGCGGACCAGAGATGATTGAAGACAATAAGCAGTGCATTGTACTTCGAAGCCGATTTCCAGAAGCTCTTGCTGTCGAAATGGAAGGGGAAGGTAAGAGTGTTACATTTTTGTCGATTTTTGTTAGCGGGGGTGATGATAGTGAGCGTCAAAATGAACGCAATATTTAGCTGATAACAATCGTACATGCGGATACCGTTTATCTCATTTCTGCTTCACAACGGATTTGCATAGCCTTAATTGGTTACTTGCTTACTAATTTCTTGTCATCTTGTATCAAGTCAACCATTGGTGACTCTCAATCTCTACGGAACCCGACTTTTCAAGCTCCACGCGGTATTCAGGCAGTAACTTTATTCCGAACGTTACTAAATGTCACCTAAATGTCAAAGTATTTGTAATTTCTTTCAATGCTGGACTGCCAGCCGTTGTTCCGGAAATGAGTCTGTTCCCGTTCTGTTTTATCCAATTGGCTTAACTCATATTTAGAAAGTTAAACGCAAATATGTTCTTTCAGTTGTTCACTTTCCAAATCCTGCCCCGTCCAATGTGTTACCCCCCAAGGGACAATACTGAGTCCTCTGTTGTTTTTATCAATACATAACTTTCCAAACCGCTCATGCAACTCTTATCCTAGAGTGTATACCGATGATATGCATTTTACATACGCTTATAACGGAGTTACTGTAATTCATTTCTGTCCGAATTAAGATTCAATCAATTTTACCATGCGTAAATAAAGATTACCTTACCTCACCTTTACGGCGGACCGTTCATTGATCAAACCTCACCAATCACAAGTGACATAAGTAATGTACCAATCACTAGCAACGACATTGCTACTTATAGTCACACACTCACACAGCGGATGGAAACCAGTATGCCGTATGCGGTCGAAATGTAGCGGGTGAAACGAGAAACGTTCCCTACCATTATATACTTCGCGATGAAATTTTCATTACGTGCTAACGGGATCCATGGAGTATGAACCCCCCACTGGTACATCCAGCCCGTAAATACCGTAAATTCGTATGGTTCGTGACGCTATTCCACTGTATATTTATGTCACAAACAATTAGTCTTCCCAGGTTTATATGCAGCAGCTCATAAACGGGACGTTGAATGGATCATCATTAAAGGTGTCTCCGAATATGAAGGTGACAGCACATCTGACAAAACCGCCTGGAGAGAATTTGCCAGTTTAATGGCAGCTTCCCTAACGGCTCATATTCTTAGTGATGCTGCTGTTTTCCAAGACTGGCCTCACTATAAAAGTGCAAGTGAGTGCTTCTTAACATAGGATTTAAGCTCTTATGTCCCATAAAAATTGCCCATCAAGCAGCAACTCAGTTGTTTGGTCGTTTCTATGTGTTTTAGTCCTTCCAATTACGTGTAGGAACACAAATAAAGTGACCAAGAGCTACACCTCCAACCCGTCCACAAAGCGAAAGACCATTGTGGGTTGGCCCAGTTCTGCCCCTCATACTATGAAGTGATACTGTGGTTTTGGAAGGGGACCTACGGTCAATCGTTTCATCATTGTGTATATATTTTTTTTCTTACTGCGCTTTTCATAAACACGCGAACTCTAAAGTTCAAAAGATGCCTTCACAATTGCGTTTTTCGCTGCCGTCAATCATAATTATGATCACAAGCATCGAACCTTGCAACACGCAAAACGGGTCGAAATCCACCAATCACAGATCACAAACCATGACCTTTTGAACCTGTTTAAGTAAAGTTCTGTTTCCTAATAGGTCTGCTAAAATGATTGACGGCAGCGAAAAAGGCAAACGTCAGTTGGCTTTTGAACTTGAGAGTTCGCGTTTTTTTTTGAAAAGCGAAGTAATGCATAGACTGCATAAGGGATTTGGTATTTTATGGCCTTTTAAAGGCTAATAGATTTTTATTTTTTTTTAGAAAAAAGAAAAATGCCTTCAGATTAGTCGCGCTCATGGCTATATGTTCTGCAGACTGAAGACTGGAGGAGTAGGTCGAATTGTTGACTTTGCCCAGTAGAGTGGCGACCGCTATCGCGTTTTCCCACCAAAATGACTCTGGTTCACGCGCACGCAGTTCTTGGTATTAGAAAATCTCGTCCCCGTAGTGGTCCTCGTCTTGGAATCTTAAGGTTCCTAGAATCAAACATTTGAGAAAAGCAGAGAAAAACTAAATTATTTAGGAAAGGAAACGGAAAGGGAACGTCCTACTCTCGTACCTGCTTTCATCACTTCCAGGTTAGATTACTTCAATAGGCCATTACGGGAAATACCACAGCATTCACTAGAGTGCAATTTGTGAATATTGTGGTATTTTCCGAAGTGGCCTAGCCTTCCTAAAGAAAAATAGCTAAGTTGTAACGCGTGCAAAATGCTGCGGCCAGATTAGCCATGAACGCCACGAAGTACTCCTACATCACTCCAATAGTTAACGAATTACACTTGTGTAAACGAACTTTCCACAAGTGATAAGCTATAGAAGTTTTGCTTGACCAGGAAGTGGTGATGGAGTCGTTCTCAGAAGGAAAATAGGATTTATTTTCAAGTAATAGACTTACAGTTTCCTTAACTGAGTTTCTTATTGTCTGACAGTTTCTCGGTCCCTTCACTTTTCTTCTCTTATCTCTCTCAGTTCCTTGTCTGCTTTTTATCCTTTAGTTCTCACTATTCGTGTTCTTCTTCATCTGATTAATCACAGACTTTTGCTGTTTTTATAGTCTATACCTTTTAACTTATCTCATTTTATAAAATAACTAAAATAGTACGCGCGCTCTGATTGGCCAAGAGGAGTGTTTGCATGAGAGTATGTAAACATGGTCGTGGCGTCAAGATGTTTTGCTTTTCGCGCGCTAATCACGCAAGCACGAATTTGAAAACGTTTTCTAGTTCAAAACTCGATAAGTTTACTTTATGTACCCATTCCTTCGTCGGCTGAAACTTGGAAGTTTGTTAAAAAGAAAGTGTGTCCATTTTTTTCTCGCCTAAGTTGACATTTTAAGCAAGAAAAGTCCGTATTTTGGAAAGCATGTTTTTGCAAAACAAGAACTGATTACTCGTGCAAGACTTCGTGGACAAGACTTTGCGACTGGTAAGAATTTCTCTTTTAATCAGTGCCATACAAAGAGGTTTGCGTTTGTTTCGGGAAAGTTATTTTAAAAAAGCAATAGAAAACTTTTTGCCTGTGTTTGTGTAGCCTGATGTAAACACTCAAGGCGTTGGGAAAATTCTCGACAGTAATGCAAACCCTCGACTTCGTCTCGGGTTTGCATAACTGTTTCGAATTCTCCCAACCCCTCTCGTGTTTTTATCAGGCTATGCAAACACGGAAAACGTTTTCTATTGCTTAAATAGGTTTTACTCATTAACGTTCAATTAACACTAAATGTAGAAATTAATTATAAAGGAAATCCAATGTCAAAGTTGGGGAGAAGATGCTCGAGCATTAAAGCTGATTCAGCTGATTCCAAAAGAGATAACTGTTAATGTATCAAAACATCAGCAGTCCGTCTTCCATCGTAATAAAAACTAGGTAAATAAAAGATGGTTAATCTTATCAGTTTACATATTTACGTACCATCACAATTTCTAGGAGCTAAAAGATTATTCATGGAAAGGGCGCATTTACTTCTGTAACACTGGCTACCAGTACAAATGCGCTGCATACAAACGTACAACTATCTTGTTTGAAGCGTACAATTTGATGCCCACTATGCAGTCTACATATAGGAAACACCACTCTACGGATACGATCTTGCTCCTCGTGATAAACGACATTTTGAGAAGGATTGACCTCCCGCCACGATCTCGTATTAGTACTCCTCGATTCAGCAGCGGCCTTTGACACTACTGACCATATGATTCTTCTGGTAGAAAGAATCGAGTCCTACTTTGCTTTCTCAAAACTGACACTGAACTGGTTCATATCCTACCTTGAAAACCAACGGGAATCAATAATTATTGGAGATCAAGTGTCCACTCCTGCGCTCTGTGTTATGGTGTCCAACAAGGGTCTGTGCTTGGACCTCTACTTTTCACCCTCCATGTTTATGCACACGACACTCAACTGTATATAGCTTTCGATCCTGCAAATCAGGCTCCTTCCCTGACTGCCTTCCAAATCTGTATGGATGATGTCACATGCGTGTTCAATCGCATTACGGTAATGCGATTGAACACGCAAAGTATGCTAAGAAGTGATGCTGAAAAGACAGACTGTTGTTCACACCCCGATTTACCAAGACGCCTAACATTGAGAAGCTCTTTTTTGACAGTACCGTCATTGATCTAACTGAGAGAGTTCGTGATCTTGGAGTTATTTTGGACAAAAACCTAAGACTGATATACCACATAAACGAGACATGCAGAAAAGAAACCAATGCCATCAGGTCCATAGGGCGTATTCGCAAATACCTCACTAACGGAAACCTCAAACTGTTATTCAATGCTCTTGTTATATCACGTTTGAACTACTGTAAGAGTATCCTTTATAGTCTTCCAAAACAGGAACTGGACAGACTTCAAAGAACTCAAACCACTGCAGCGCGCCTTGTTACTGAAACTAAACAATATGAAGTCATCAACCCTGCTCTTCGAGAACTACACTGGCTGCCAGTTGAATCACGTATACTATTCAAAACTATTCGTATTACTTTTAAGATTCTTTACATTTATTCATTTTTTCGTTCTATTGGTCGTCCCAGTTACAAGAATACCATCCACCACGAAGTCTTCGTCCATCCTCCAAGTCACTTTTTACTGTCCCCACTCATACGGTGAACGCGCATTTTCCTTCTGTGCATCTGCATTATGGAATACTCTTCCCGATTCTCTTTAAAATGCAAACTCTCTTTTGTCCTTTAAATCTGCCCTGAAAACATTCCTATTTCGGAAAGTTTGGTTTTGATTGTATTTTTGAGTTGTTTCAATTTATGTTATATAGATCTTTATATTTTTGTTACCAGAAATATTACTGATCCTGGGCAAGCGCGCATTATAGACGGTAGCGCTGCATTTGTAGAATGAGCTGCCTTTACGATTACGTACAATAGAATTTCTCGAAACTTTTAAGAAGTCAATTAAGACATTCCTTTTTAGGCAATTTTTTGAATAGTGAATTTTTTGTAGCTATTTACGTTTGAAATAAACCATTGTGAGATTTTAATATGAGTATATATTTTGTAAAGACTTTTTCCATGTCAAGAGTTTAACAAGACGCACATTATTAAAAACAATCTGTTACTTTATATTCCCAAAATTATTTTCTATTGTTGTATTTATGTGGCTATTTGGGCATTGGATTTGCGTTGAAATTCCTGATTCTCTTTTTTATTACTTGCTTTTGTTTTTCCTAAAAAAATTAGAAATGTTAGAGACTCCAACGTTAATAATGTTTCGGTATGGAAGTAAGTATGGTTAATCACGAAGAGACAAAAGGGAAATTTCCTTGGGAATTGGGAAAACGAATCTCACAAGCCGCAAAGGTCTTTACAGAAAGGAAACTACCGGCTTTAAAGGCTATGTCACGCTATTTGCTGCTATCTTTTTATTAAAAGCTAAAACGTGTCTTCGCATCAATTGTATTCCAAAAATAATGGTCCAGTTTTGTCATTGAAGACTATATTTAGCGTTAAAGCTGTTTCCTGTCGTCAATTGCGACGGATTGTAAAGATGGACATGGACTGAAATTAAACAGTGGGACGAACGCTGTAGTAATAATTATAATAATAACTGTTGATTCACAAAAGAAAAGGAGATGAAAACGGGTCAACCCTGTCTATTTCATCTCCCAAAAAAAGTACAATAACATGAATATAAATATGAATAAAATATGAATAATCTATTTACATGCTTATTAAAATACAATGGACATGTCTAGATAATTTAACATTCGGCTGAAACACTGGTTAAATAACTCCTCAGCGGAACCGTTTCCATCATTAGAGACCTTAAGATACCCCGAAATCGGTGTACGGGTAACGGGTAGTGCCATGTTTTTTTTCATTTTGTGGTGACGTCATCGACCTTACCCGGTAGAACCAGCCGTTTTTCCGGGGTATACACCAGTTTACCCGTAGAAGATTTACGAGTAGCTGCAAGTCCTACATGATGGAGAAACGAGTAAGTTTTTAAGACTTTTTAAGTACAAATGTAAATTGTATGACTCCTTGGCAATGTTATTGCAAGTCTGTTCAAATATTTTTGCCAAATTTGAATTTTAGCCGTAAAGAAAGCGCTTCAAAATGTATTGATTTTGGACCTCAAATGTGCAGGTTGAACTCTGAAACGATATCAATTTGTGGCGGTATTTGGGGGGATTCCTGAGAATTGCTCGAACGTTTGAGTTTCGCAAAAGAAATAGCATTGAAAAATTTAGCATGGAAGTCACTGTTGAAGTTGACAATCAAAGGAATTGTTTGGTGATGTGCCTCGATCAAATGGCGGGGTTTGCGATAACAAGCTTTCGGTCGAGGGACTTCCCGCCAAGTTTCTTAAAATCTTTCTATGATACTCAATAAACTTATGTATGAATGAATTATTTGTTGCAGCTTGTTGTTAAGATATGAAGTGTAGAATTTGAGGGAGATTTTGTATGCATTAAGCGACATGCATGTACAAAGTTAATTTTGCGTGCTTGTTCTTCGGGTATCTTAATCGAAATAGTCACGCACATGAACATTTTACGTGTACAGGTACACTACCCGTAACCAACACCGCGGCAAAACGTCTACGCATGCGCCAGGTTGAGCATTTCCGGTCTCTTTTTCAGTCACACTTTCCAGTCAAAGTCTCCCGCGCGCTTCATTCTGTGTGCGGCTTGTGGTTCAGTTGTTCTGCTTTATGCTACTCGTGTTTTTGACTATTTTGTAGTTATTGAAATTTTTATGGATAACCAGACACAGATGACTGAAACAATTAGTCGATTAGATTCAGAAAAGGTAAGATGATAATAACTCAGTGTGTAATTTTGGCTAGAGCGTCAGGTAAACTGATTTTCATTCACGAAAATAAAGTTTTTGACTGTTATTTTTCACTTAACCTGGCTGAAACTAAGACATAAAATTAAAACGTTATCATTGCAAGCTTGTGTATTGTAGTTCTAATTTTCAGTTCTTCAGTTTCTCAGTCTACATGTGTTAAAGCCGATTCAAACTTTATTTGGAAAACGACAACACACAATCGCTTTGTAGTTTTGTTTACCAGTGGGTTTTACCGTGTTTTAAAACGAAACTCTTCTGGGTTGATTGCCATGAAACATAAGCTTAATTATACTGTTGAGCCGGTTGGCAGCAAGTTGACAACTCTATTTATTTATTTTTCCATTCTCAGAATCAGAGAGCGAAAGCTGGTTCAGTGGCTTTTAGAAGTCGAACTTTTCATGCCATGTATTTAGCAGCTAGAAGTTTCGTGTTTGCATGAGATACAGCCGAGCCGCACAGTCTGAAATTATTGAAGTCTTCAACAAAAGAACAACCATGTAAAAGAATTAAATAGGCTTTTTCTTGAATGAAAGTCATTTATAGGCATGTTTAGTTTCCCGGTGACTGCAGTCATCAAAGTCAAAGTTGTTATTAAATCCCGCCCATCTTTTGTTTTGAGTTCTTGTTTTCTCTGATAATAAAACAAATTATTGAACGGACTAAAATTTTATTTCCTGGTTTTACTGTTTTTTAAGATAATGATGACGTTTTTATTTTGGTTTCTTTCATAAGTATTGTTATTCTTTTTTCAGTTGTCACCTTCTCCCAAATTAACTTATGTCAAACCAGTAGCATGCAAGAAAGCCAGTAAAAACAAATTCGTCTTGTCGAGCGCTCGCGACCTGCAAACTTCAAACATCATTTTCACCGTTGGTGCAAACAGATAACCATGTGGTGCAAAAGTTTGAGAATAGAAAAATATATAAGCTTTCGAATGAAGTGATTTTTTTGGCCCCCTTTTTTGTCTGTTTCGCCCTTTTTGCTTTTAAACTTGGCGCGACGACAAAGTTATGCTTACGCTATTGGTTTATATACTAGACCGGAAATAAAAAGCTGACCGGATATTAAATTTTGTGCTCATGCGCATTGCGTTTTGCCGCGGTGTTCCCGTAACCGCACACCGATATCGGGGTATCTTAAGGTCTCTATTATTTCTATTTCCATTCATCAGTTATGCGAATAAAATAAGAATGTTTAAAACTATTTAAAGTCGCAGAAACCCAGAGTAATTAAAAATATTACCCAAAAATAAGTCAAAAAGGCAAAAGTCCTCCCTTCCGTGATCAACTCCTGGTTATTCGGAAAAGATTTCCTGGAGGGCGACTGGAAACGAGGAAGTGAACTCTGTGAGACCTCAACGATCGTATATCAAATGATGATCAGTAATGCAATATTGCGTTACACTCGACAGACGTTAAGCACAAACCCTGTTATATTCCTGTGTACGGTTGACTATGAAACTATAAATGCTGTGTGGCAAAAGTCCTCTGGAGTGCAGCGGTGAAAGCTTCAACTTCGTATGTAGGTCGGCCTCTGGCGAGATCATTTGCTTTCAACCGAACCTTGTCAAGGTAAAGTTAAAAGCTTTTAGTGGCCTTTTCTGCTTTTCGAAAGAATTTCGCATCCGCTTTATCTAAACGGCGACATAAATCTTCGCGCGTTTACCTGGAAACTTTAAAGGTAATATTTTCCTCCAGATTACTCAGGTTTACAGCTTAAATGCGGGGATTGGGATGGCATGCCCTTAATAAACATGCGGCGGTTCTAGGGTATTTATTTTGCTTTCCAGCCTATGGTTTTAAATCGTACACAATGCCTTTGTCCCTAGTGTACTTGGTAAAACGATCGTTTCTTTAATTCTTAGTTTTCTTTCCCCATTTTGAGGCATTGACGGTAAATGAAGGAGGGAGGGATCTTCTTTTTCAAAAATTACACACTTATACCAGGTTTTACTTACTCGCATGTACCATGTATGGCCATAAAGACAAAAGAACAAGACGCGAGAATGCATCACGGGATTTTGTATAGTGTGGAAGCTAGCGGTTATGGTCATGTGTTTCGAGCATCATTTCTATTAATTCCTCCCTTTCCGCCCAACGCCCCTTCTCCCGAAAAACAACTTTCATATTTGAATGTAATGGCACGGAAAGTTTAAGATTGTGGTCCGTTAATACGTGACTGTTATGTAATCCTACTAAGAAGGTTGCTAATTAACTATAACTAGCGGTATAAGAAATGAAAGATTGGACGAAAAAAAATTATATTGAACTTTGAATTGCCTTGGCTATCTTTACACGAATATGGAGACAAAAGCAACGAAGACGGAGACAAAAGTGAAGAATCTAGTACACGACGACGGAACAGAAACCAAAGCGTTGTTTATAAACCTCGCTTCAATGCGGTTGTACTTTGTTCTTAAGATCAAAACTGTTGAGGTCGAAATTTGTAATCTAGTGAGGGAAGTAGCTGGAAGTTGAAAGGAAGACGGAAGTTGGCATAGATTTAATAGTTTTGTTCTGGCGTCATTAATCAGGACAATCATCGATATTTGGCCGGCTAGAGACCGGTTTTTCCACATTTTCCGACATCTTCAACTCTCCGATTACTGTTAGTAGCTATAGCAACCCTTGCTATGCCAGTTGTCTCGCCATGATTGATTCCCGCACGGCTACCACCAGTTTCTGACTAAAACTCAAAGGACCTCTTCACATTCTTTGCTAAAGAACCTTTTAGTCTAAACCAAGCCCTTCTCTAAAATTTTTGCATTCTTTTGCAGTGCTGCATCGTCCGTTTTTTTTAGTATGACTGTACTTATGTTTTGCCACTTGCTAAGCAACCTGCACAGCTCCATAGCTCATTAAATATCATATGTTCTACCGAAGAAAAAATTTTCAACAGCGCTCAACAAACACTATTTATCAACAGTCCGCTTCTCTTCCGTGATCAACTCCTGGTTATTCGGAGAAGACTCCCTGGAGAGCGACTGCAAACGAGGAAGTGAATTGTGTAAAACCTCATCATCGCATATCAAATGATCAGTAATTCAATATTGCGTTACACTCGACAGACGTTTAGCACAAACCCTGTTATATTCCAGTGTACGGTTGAAAATGTAACTATGAAATATCTAAAAATGCTATGTGGCAAACTGGAAGTCCTCTGGAGTGCAGCGATGAAAGCCTCGACTTCGCAGGCCGACTTCCGTTGAGATCAATTGCTTTCAACTAAGCCATTTCAAGGTAACTGTTTTGACTGCTTCGCCAAGATAAAACCTTTTAGAGGCTACTTAATATTTAGAAAATCTCGTCCTCGTAGTGGTCTTAGAGTTAGAATCTTAAGGTCTCTAGAATTAAACATTTGAGAAAAGCAGAGGAAAACTAAATTAGTTAGGAAAGGAATTAAACGTGATAAGAAGTACCCGCATTCATCACTTGCAGGTTAGATTACTGCAATGAGCTATGCATTGCGAAATAAGGCCACAGCATTCCCTAAAGTGCAATTTGTGAATATTGTGGTATTTTTCGAAGTGGCCTAGCCTTCCTAAAGAAAAAATAGCTAAGTTGTAACGCGTGCAAAATGTTACAAGAAGTCTTCGTTACAAGAAGTCTTCGTCCATCCTCCCAATCACTTTTTACTGTCCCCACCCATACGGTGAACGTGCGTTTTCCTTCTGTGCATCTGCGTTATGGAATACTCTTCCCAATTCTCTTTAAAATGCAAACTCTCTTTTGTCCTTTAAATCTGCCCTGAAAACATTCCTATTTCGGAAATTTTGTTTTTGATTATACTTTTGACTTATTTTAATTTATTTCATATAGATCTTTTTATTTTTGTTTCCACAAATATTACTCATACAGGTTTTTATTTAACAGATAATAACAACTAGTGCAAAATAGCTACCTATAAACAAAAGAAGACAATAGAATTAGGGCATAATAGTGCGTAGTATTCTACTACCTATTTCACGGGTTAAGTAAAAGCACTCTAATCTTCTAGCTATAAAAAGCAAGTCGTCGTATAAAATTAGGTTGAAAGCAGTGATTTTATTAGGGTGACCTAAGGGTTAGATGTCAGTAACTCCTGGGCAAACGCGCATTATATTTGGTAGCGCAGCATTTGTAGAATGAGCTGCCTTTACAATTACGTACAATAGAATTTCTAGAAACTTTTAAGAAGTCAATTAAGACATTCCTTTTCAGGCAACTTTTTGAGTAGTGAATTGTTTGTAGCTACTTACTTATGAAATAGACCATTGTGAGATTTTAATATGAGTGTATATTTTGTAAAGAGTTCGTACATGTCAAGAGTTTAACAAGACGCACATTATTAAAAACAAACTGTTACTTTATATTCCCCAAATTATTTTCTATTGCTGTATTTATGTGGCTATTTGGGCATTGGATTTGCGTTGAAATTCCTGATTCTCTTTTTTATTACTTGCTTTTGTTTTTCCTAAAAAATTAGAAATGTTAGAGACTCCAACATTAATAATTTTTCGGTATGGACGTAAGTATGGTTAATCACGAAGAGACAAAAGGGAAATTTCCTTGGGAATTGGGAAAACGAATCTCACAAACCGCAAAGGTCTTTACAGAAAGGAAACTACTCTTTAAAGGCCATGTCACGCTATTTGCTGCTATCTTTTTATTAAAAGCTAAAACGTGTCTTCGCACCAATTGAATTCCAAAAATAATGGTCCAGTTTTGTCATTGGAGACTATATTTAGCGTTTAAAAAACTGTTTCCTGTCGTCAATTGCGACGGATTGTAAAGATGGACATGGATTGAAATTAAACAGTTGGACGAACGCTGTAATAATAATTATAATAATAACTGTTGATTCACAAAAGAGAAGGAGATGAAAACGGGTTAATCCTGTCTATTTCGTTTCCCCCAAAAAGTACAATAACATGAATATACATAAGAAAATATGAATAATCTATTTACATGCTGATTAAAATATAATGGACATGTCTGGATAATTTAACATTCGGCTGAAAAACTGGTTAAATAACGCCTCAGCGGAACCATTCCCATCATCATTTCCATTTCCATTCATCAGTTATGCGAATAAAATAATAATGTTTAAAACTATTTAAAGTCGCAGAAACCCAGAGTAATTTTAAATATTACCAAAAAATAAGTCAAAAAGGCAACAGTCCTCTCTTCCGTGATCAACTCCTGGTTATTCGGAAAAGACTTCCTGGAGGGGGACTGGAAACGAGGAAGTGAACTCTGTAAGACCTCAACGATCGCATATCAAATGATGATCAGTAATGCAATATTGTGTTACACTCGACAGACGTTGAGCACAAACCCTGTTATATTCCTGTGTACGGTTGACTATGAAACTATAAATGCTGTGTGGCAAAAGTCCTCTGGAGTGCAGCGGTGAAAGCTTCAACTTCGTAGGTTGGCCTCTGGCGAGATCAATTGCTTTCGACCGAGCCTTTTCAAGGTAAAGTTAAAACCTTTTTAGTGGCCTTTTCTGCTTCTCGAAAGAATTTCTCATTGGCTTTATCTAAACGGCGACATAAATCTTCGCGCATTTACCTGGAAACTTTAAAGGCAATATTCTCCTCCAGATTACTCAGGTTTACAGCTTAAATGCGGGGATTGGGATGGCATGCCCTTAAATAAACATGCGGCGGTTCTAGGGTATTTATTTTGCCTGCCAGCCTGTGGTTTTAAATCGTAAAACGATCGTTTCTTCTTTAATTCTTGGTTTTCTTTTCCCATTTCGAGGCATTGACGGTAAATGAAGGGGGGTCTTCTTTATCAAAAATTACTCAGTTATACCAGGTTTTATTTACTCGCATGTACCATGTATGACCATAAAGACAAAAGAACAAGACGCGAGAATGCATCACGGGATTGTGTAGTGTGGAAGCTAGCGGTTATGGTCAATTGTTTCGAGTATCATTTCTATTAATTCCTCCCTTTCCGCCCAACTCCCCTTCTCCCGAACAACAACGTTCAGATTTGAATTTAATGGCACGGAAAGTGTAAGATTGTGGTCCGTTAATACGTGACTCCTAATAAGAAGGTTGCTAATTAACTACGAGCGGTGTAAGAAATGAAAGATTGGACGAAGAAAAATATGTGTTGAACATTGAATTGTCTTGGCTATCTTTACACTAATATAGAGACAAAAGCAACGAAGACGGAGACAAAAGTGAAGAATCTAGTACAGGACGACAGAACAGAAACTAAAGCGTTGTTTATAAGCTTCACTTCAATGCGGTTGTACTTTGTTCTTAAGATCAAAACTGTTGAGGTCGAAATTTATAATCTAGTGACGGAAGTAGCTGGAAGTAGAAAGGAAGACGGAAGTTGACATAGATTTAATCGTTTTGTTCTGGTGTAATTAATCAGAACAATCTGGGATATTTGCCCGGCTAGAGACCGGTTTTTCCACATTTTCCGACATCTTGAACTCTCCGATTACTGTTAGTGGCTATAGCAACCACCTTGCTATGCCAGTTGTCTCGCCATGATTGATCCCCGCAGGGCTACCACCAGTTTCTGACTAAAACTCAAAGGACCTCTTCACATTCTTTGCTAAAGAACCTTTTAGTCTGAACCAAGCCCTTCTCTAAAATTTTTGCATTCTTTTGCAGTGCTGCATCGTCCGTTTTTTTTTAGTATTTCTGTACTTATGTTTTGCCACTTGCTAAGCAACCTGCACAGCTCCATAGCTCATTAAATATCATATGTTCCACCGAAGAAAAAATTTTCAACAGCGCTCAACACTATTTATCAACAATCCGCGTCTCTTCCGTGATCAACTCCTGGTTATTCGGAGAAGACTCCCCGGAGAGCGACTGGAAACGAGGAAGTGAATTGTGTAAAACCTCATCATCGCATATCAAATGATGATCAGTAATTCAATATTGCGTTACACTCGACAGACGTTTAGCACAAACCCTGTTATATTCCAGTGTACGGTTGAATATGAAACTATAAAATATTTAAAAATGCTATGTGGCAAACTGGTAGTCCTCTGGAGTGCAGCGATGAAAGCCTCGACTTCGCAGGCCGACTTCCGTTGAGATCAATTGCTTTCGACTAAGCCATTTCAAGGTAACTGTCTTGACTGCTTCGCCAAGATAAAACCATTTAGTGGTTACTTCTCAGCTTATGGGAAGGATTTCACATTCGCTTTATCTAAAAGGTGACATACATGTAAATCTGCACGCGTTTGGGTACCTTGTAATAGTCAGGGTTGCAGCTTAAAAGCTCGGATTGGCCGGGATCGCATGTCCTAAATAAACATGCGACGGTTCTATGGAATTTGTTTTTTGATCGTACACAAAGCGTTTGTCCCAAGGGCAGAAAATAAAAGGCATTGTTGGTGATGTTGTTCCGGCCGAAAAAAACTGGTGTCGCAATGGCTTAGGCCGTCTGCACGTATCCAGATATTTTTGAATCAGCAAATTTTTCTTTGCGGATTCAAAACTTTCCACGTCCACACGTATTTTCTATCCGTATTCGAATCGAATTTGACCGTCTACAGGTATCCGGATGTCAGCTAATTTGTAAGACGATCTTCGGCTCATTCGAAAATTTTATCGCCAATCTTCTTCAATAACTGTTTCACTGACAAAATTGTCCTACCAGACACTATTTCCCTCGTTTAACTTGTTTACGGGGTCCAATTCGTCAGTCCGACATGGAAAGAAGCTTCAAAATATCTAGCCGATGTTTTGCATAATTGAAGTGTATAGTAATCATAGCTAGGTTTAACTGCACACACGTTATAAGACTTGAAACGGAAGGCTAAGAAGTAAAGAAGCGATAACATTGCGCTCGGCACCGTTTTGAATAGTCATGGTGGGCTCGATCTTGTGACGTCACTGGATTAAAAAAAAAAAAACGGTATCCGGATTTAGCGTTCACACGATTCCGGATTCATACCGTCTTAAAAAATTTCCGCTCTGAAGAGCGGATTCAAAAAGTTGCAGATTCGTATGCCGGATGCACCGGATACGTGTGGACGGAAGCAGAATCCTCAAAGAAAAAGTTGCGGGTTCAAAAATATCGGGATACGTGTGGACGTGGCTTTGATTGTCCTTTAAACATTCCCAGCTTCATATCTGCTCTGGGCAAAGTGAGCAGGAGGATACCTCGAGATGCGCTACTAAATGCGCCTGCTAATATTTAGACTGAGTTCCTGTTCGGTTTCCTCATCTTGTAAACGTTTATGGCTGCTCATGGCAAACAGCCAGTTTTTTCCCGCAAGAGGTTCTTCCGCTTTTGCAATTGTTGTGTGTAGCATTCTGATGAACACCGATGAGATAACGGTGGGTGAGGATTTCAATAGAGGCTTTTTTCGTTATTCCTTTTAACTTCAGATCGTATTCAAAGCTTAGGTGTCCACGAGTTTAAGGTATTATTCTCGAAACTTGAGTACCGTATCTTTAGTTTACACTAGTCAAATATGTCCTTGATTCCCTTGGTTTGCCCTGCGTATCCCCTTCGGCGCATAACATTGCGACAGAAAAGGTGGTGACGATAATTACTCGTAATGGGTACACGAAAAACATTGTACAAGGTAAAATTTGGACAGTAGAAGTTGTTAACTTATAAATATCGTGAAAATCTGCATTTGGAGCCACAGAGGAGTACGAGATGATAATGTAGCGATCAAATTTTCTTATCCTACATTTATTTCCTAGATCGGCAGATTGAAATCACTGCAATGTCAGTTTATAGCGCATACAGACAAATAAGATCTACAATGGTCTCATTAACATTCAAAAGTTCTTGTTATATAATAACAATTTTTGACGGTTGTTTAAGTTTCGAGCATTTTGTGGGACCCTCAGGCGTGCCGAGAAAAAACAGTATATTGGAGTTTTCCAATGTCCTATACATGGATATCAATCGTGTCAAGTTTGAAAAACAATGTAGGCAGCATATCCTTTTCAAGGGAATTGCCTTAACAACGCTTGTGTTTCTTTTCTTTTTTCTTTTAAAAAAAATGCAGGCTGGTTTGGTACAACTGCTGATGAAATGGGGTGTGGCTCATTTAGAGGAATGGGTAAGTTCATTATACTTTTCAAAAGTTCTTCTTAATTATTCCTTCGTCTGGACCTAGCCCTTCTAAGTCTACACTTTGTTCTGTGCATGTTAGTCTCCTAAAATCTTTATGTTATTCAGAATTACCACTGATATTTTGTCATCAACAATAAAAGGGAAAACTCTTTTTATTTTCACACATTATAGCGAAGCTTGCGCAAAACGCGTGCAGCGGAGCGCCATGGGTAAGAAAAAATGGTAACCTGTGGATGTGATAAATTTTGTAAGTCAAGTGACCGTCCTTCCGTCCGTCCGTCCGTAGATCCGTCCACCCCTTACATGTGACCAATGTCAAATGTCACACTTGCTACCTGCACTTATATACTAAGACATAAAATGACAACAACGTGTCAGTTGTACACGCCCTCCATAAGTGGCTGAATTGACAGCTGTCAAGATCGGGTACCCGCAGACAAACATCACATGACCGTCTCGTGGACTCAGGTAAAAAGACCTATCCTTTCGCCCCTACATGTTAGCCGATGTAAAATGTCACGCTTACCGACACAGAAATGAAACTACGTTTTCATTATTTTAAAGTTACGAATGAACATTAACTGCAAAGGACCGCAAACGAATATGTCCTAGAACATCGGATCTATAGAAGAGCTGATCAGGAAAAATGTACCAAGTAAACACTTTGAAATCTGCAAAGCTGATCGTTCATTTTGAATGTTGTCAATGTTTTACATTCAAAAGATGCAATAAAATTCACACTGATGTGTACTAGTCGTGGAGGTATGTATGGTGCGCATGGTATGTTTGGAAAAAATAGCACAGCATCAAAACAGTGAATGTTGTTGTCGTTCGAAGACGAAATAACATATTGGTCGATGGATGTTTTCTACTTTTTTAGGTGTACTATGCAAGAAAAAAACCTGTGCTTATATCCTGACTGCCAGACTGTGTCGAGAAATAGGCCAAAGTTAAGAAGAAATTCTACGAGGTTGTTAAGAAGTTAGAAATATTGTAAATGAATAATAAAACAAATATTGAATTCGGCTTTCGAATGATGTAAAGAATATGAAGATCTGGGAGGATGTTATCCACCTCGACCTATCAGATAGCTTATTCCCACTTGAAGGTTTTTTGAGAGCTTTGCCCTTTTTAACTGCACAAGAAAATACAACCGATTTGAAGCCTTCTTAACTATATCATTGATGATTAAATTTTGAACCTCGGATAATGCATTTCTCGTATTCTGATTGGTTCACTCAATCTCGGTTATCAGCTCATATACCTTAGTTTGAACTTACATGGAAAACAACAAAATTTCTCTCGGACAAAGCGGCGGAAAAAAGTAGATTTCGCGAGCTTTCTACCGACTAAACAACAGAAAAATAAACAGAAAATGCCATACCGGCAGCGACAAAAAAGCCACAAACTTTGGTTTGAAATCATTTAATGGTACTCCGAAGTTTCCTTACAATTTTAAAGAAATCATAAGCTTTAAAATTCTTCCGTACGTCGGGCTGATTACAGTGGGGAACTTAAGAACCACGACGAAGTTCACGACGACGACGTCTGTTGACTGGGAAAAGACTGGAACGAGAACGTCAGTTTCGGCGGGAAAAAGGAAAGTTAAGATGCAGTCGGTCCGTAGGTCGACGACGACGACACTGAATGTAAACACAAATGTAAAACTGTAATGTTCGTTCGCAACAAAGTTTTTCGCAATGGCGTCTTTTAAAACAATGCAATATCTTATTTTTAAGCCGTACGTCTAATTTCATTAAGGATGAAGAATTTTTTGTGTTGTCTGACCTTTTAGAGTGGAAAAACACCTACTCTCCATATGAAATTATTCAACTTTCAACTTGAATGAGACGACCGAGTGCGAGCGTCTGTCAGAGTTTAGATTTCGAAAAAGAGACATTCTGATGTGATAGCTGTTTTCCATATAAAGTTTATTTCCTCTATACTAAAGATATATGATTTGCCTTACCTAAATACGTACAAATAAATTTATCACTTACGAGTTCGCTCGCTCGGCCTCCACAGCTATTGTCATTCTTCGAAGTAAAATCAATTGATTAGTCGAATTTTCAATCAACATCGCTTGTTAGGAGAAAAAAGGAACAATACCTGGATTCACGAGGATAAGAAAATGCAAAGGACTTCAAAAATCGCTTAAAACAGTGGATTTATACCAGCCGAAGCTTGTGGATTGCACGACGACGTGATTCTACTTTGTTTGGCGTCGTCGACGACACCACGACGAAAAAATTTACTGGTCGCGCTTGCGCAGTACACTCTAACTCACTTCCGGTCGTCGTCGACCAAGTCGTCGTCTTAAGTTCCCAAATGATGTAACAACAACAACAACTACAAAGTTTACTTTAAATATTTTCAGAATGGCTTACAAGTCCTTGCAGGAGTAAGTTTTGCGTGTTCGAAGAGCTTTTACGCCTCTTAACACTTTCGCGAGTCCATAACGGACCATAACGGGCCTCAAGTGAATCCTACAACGAGCGGCTTTCCACTGAATCAGGTTGAACAACAACAACAACAAATTTATTAATGAAGCTGGGTCTTTGTGCAGCTCCGATTCAGTGGAGGAAGAAAACGAAATTGAAGAGCAATCAGGTGGACCTATCCAGCGTAAACAATTATTCCATTCGCGCTTGTTGGATATGAGATAGTTATAGCCGACTCGGCGCTACGCGCTTCGTTGGCTATTTACCACCTCATATCCAACGCGCGCTTATGGAATAATTGTTAAATAAACAGCCAGGCTGCCGTGCCTGGAAACGAGGTTGATCGATGATATATCATGATTTATACCACCGAATCGATAGTATATTGCTCGTATCAAGCGCTAGTTGATCAGTTTTTGTCTGAGGCAAGTTTTGTGATCTGTCGTCGGTGGC
The DNA here is from genome assembly GCA_964035525.1 of Porites cylindrica. Lineage (NCBI taxonomy): Eukaryota > Metazoa > Cnidaria > Anthozoa > Scleractinia > Poritidae > Porites > Porites cylindrica. The sequence goes on along the minus strand of OZ037788.1, from coordinate 6,971,538 downwards.
ATCTGTGAAAATCGTCTTTAAAGTAAGAAATTTTGTAAAAATGTACGCGACAAACCATCCACACTTGTTAAAAGTTGGTGTTGACAGAAAATCTGCCTAAATGACGGCTTTGAACTGCTATTGCGGGTAGGCTATATTTCTCAAAATTTCTCAAAAAACAGCGTTACGAGACGACACTAAAAACGGCTGCAAAGGAGACTTGGCACAGATATGAGCTTTGAAATATTATTTTTCAAAGCTGAAGCGTTGCTTTTTAAAGCAACAGTGAGAATGGAGACCGCTGGCAATGAATGACCTCATGAATTTAGGTCTGACTCCAGACTACGCGTAGGTAGAACAAAAGCAAAATGCGTTTTTCCGTTTTCCGATCCTCAAAAGTACCTAGCCAGTAGCTCATCGCCCTCTAAATGGTCACTGATAAAGGTTTCCTGCCCCAAGTACCGATCTAGATAGAGTATAAAATAAAAACACATTTCCGTTCTGAATTTTCAAAATAAAAATTCCAATAACCATTCCTTACCTGCCATTTGTCCGCTACGTCCTCTGTAGTCATTTCAAATGTTCTCTTTAAAGATAACGTTATCTAAAGAAACGACGGGCTCAGGGTGAGGGAAGTCTAAGATCTTTGACACTCTTGCCAACCCCCAAATGGCAAAAATCTCGGGGTTCTGAAAAGTGGGAGAGATGTCCTAAATTCCTTGGTGTAAGGGCTTCTGCAGGCATTATGGGTATTCAAAGTCACGTGTCATGCACACGTTTGTTGGCTGCCATCTTGAAATGAGAGATTTAGTTTTTTTCACATTGAGTCTTCCCATTTGGTGCAGCGGCAAGTTGCGGTGGGCCGAAGAATGTAAACAATACCCCACCAAGTTAACAATTCACACTAATAAAACGCAACACCGCTAGGCGTTTACCTTTGGACTGAATTTGCTATCCAACATATGAAAACGAACCCTACAGATGCTCTAAACGTTTTAGGTGTGTGACTTTTCAAGACTAAAAGTGTGGGAAATCAGTTGTCAACTCGTGAGAGCGTGAGATAGGTCGTGAAATCGTGAGACTCACTACAAACTCGTCAGACTTGGCAAATCTGTTATGTATTTCCATATCCGAACCTGGGGTCAATTTAATAAAACTGTTACAAGTATAATTTACAAGTGTAGCCATTGTTTAAGAGTCTGAAAACAATAGCTACACTTGTAAATTATACTTGTAAAAGTTTTATTAAGTTGACCCTTGACCCAAACTTCCGAAAATCGAGTAACTGTTTCTTTCTGCTAAATAATCGTGCCCAGCCTTCTCATGCATTCAGATTAGGTTGCCTTCTCCTGAAGTCGAACGCAAAAGTACGTCTGTGCTGCCTGTGGTTCCAGCTTTATGAAAAATGTCTATTTTGTAGGTTTTTTTCCCCCTGGCATTCAAACCTGCTGTAAAAATAAATCATTCTTGGACTGTCTAGGATACCAGTCGTCCCTCACTTTTATTCAGGAATAGAGGGAGAAAGGCGAGTCGCTGCTTCGGGTTAAGCACCTTTGAAATAACGTCTTTCGCCAGAAAAAAAGACTCTTTTGCTTGCTACTTATTGAGTGGGGTGTGTCATTTTCAAGCCGTGCACCAAAGGAACGTAGTTACAACACCGCACAGCACTACTCACTGATTGACAGCTAGCCGGAGCGTCACCTATTTTGTTTGAAGTCGTTTCCCTGTTGTTGTACAGAAATCTTATTTTCGTCCGATAGAGACATCCTCTTGTTTGTCTAGCTGTGCTTTAATAAGTGTTTTTCAAGATAGCGGCTACTGGCTACCGATCATGACCGATCAGTGAAGGCAAAAAAAGAGGGTAGGCAAAATTTTACCTTTGTTTGTCGACCTTATCAGAGATATATGCACAGTGCAATCAACGATTGAAAATGGGTTATTTTAGAACAGGTCTCTACCAAAAGCAAACGCAAAGTCTCTCTAAATAATAAATACTATTAGCGGAGCAATTTCGGAGCTGATTTAATTCTTGTACATCACAGCCTTGTCCCCTAGGTTGGAGCGCGCTAGAAATTTCCGTTGGAACCATTTGACAATATTAATATGTTTTCTTTTGAATGACATAAAAATCAGCGGGACAGCCTGTTGGTGTGTAGAACTAAGGCAAGTAACCGGCGGGTGATCAAACATTGCGACTGGCTGTGGAGAATTACATTTTGGAACGCAGTTGTTGGAGGCCTCCATCAGTATCGTATAACTTGTTCTGCTAGAAGAAAACTTTTATCATACAAGGCAATAGGCTCAATTGCCAGTCGTTTTGGGCGCCCGTAAGGGCTTTTAAAAACTTCAAAATGCTATGTTGAATTCAATACCTTAGACGAAGAAAAATCAATATAGATTGCATTTTCTCTTACTGGTAAGAGTTGGTTTACTTATACTACCTAGCCTCCTACGCAGACGTTCTTAGGGCTTCTAAACGTTCTTATATTACACTCGAGTTATAGTAATTAAGAATAATTATATATAGAAGCCTTGAAGGTACAGTTGATACTTCGGTCTTGATATAAAAGAACGTGGCTGACTGTGAAACAACCTATCTCCTTGATTAAACTCGGCCTCATAGTTCAATGAATCGTAAAGTCTCTCCACTTTGGTGACATGCATCTGCATCTGCACTCTCAATTCTAATCAGGTTGACAGTTACTGGAACCGCGGACTTACTAATCCCTGATTACTGCTAGTCCAGCAATAATAAAAGATAGACAAAAGAAGACAGAGCTTGAGTCGACTATATTCCACTGGAGAGGAGTCGAAATATATGTAATTGTTCTCTTCTATGTAATAGTTCCATATTCTTTTACCATCGCTTTTTTTTTTACTTAATTATCTTCGTTTATTTTAGCTTGAAGTTTTGTTTCTCAACGAATTCAACGCTCTTATGAATCACTACATTCTAACCTGATTTAACGGACTAAACGGAGCCTAATACACCAAATGTTACAGAACATAGCTCACACTCTTTCAGCTGAATCTCTCACTGTCGGTCCCGGCGGCATACTTGACCTTTTCACTCCGTTATGGGCCGGGGGATCTGGCTTTCTCCTACCTTTAAAAGCTTTCCTTTGAACCTGCAGTTGTTTCAAGGCAGGATTCTGTTCCACCTGGAGGTGCAACGTACATGTACGCAGAACACGAGGGAGGGGTTGAAGATTCGATCCTGAGAGAGCGCCGGTCAGGTCAAGATGGAATAGATAGTTGTTTTCACAACTTGGCTGAATCAAGCTCCGATGAAGTGGAACGTTCAGAAGATCTCAATGGTAAGTTAGAGTGTGAACCAACAGCTTATCTATCCACAGGCATATGGAGAGGTTGCTCTTTAAAGCGGGGTTACACTGTATTGGGATCATTTGTGGTGGCGGGCAGTGTCCTTCCACTTAATTCTTAATTTGTTGTAAGTTGACTTGTTGACGAAAGCATTTAAGAAACATTTCCTGTAAGTGCATAGTGATAGTGAGCTACGTCAGTGTATAGAACCTGTAAGTTAGAAATGCGCACCACTTATCTTTCTATTGTAAACTTTAGAATCCAACCCACAAGTCATGAACATCGAGAAAGAAAGGAGTGATGCAGGCAACTTACTATCGCAGGTAATGTTTGCGAGGACATTTATAGTCCAAGTGGAATTGTAAGTAGTCTTCTTCTGAATAGAACAGTGATTTGTTAAGTTTAAAATTTCATTTCTTCCATTACTTCGTGATGTGTTGTGTCGTAACTTGGCAAAGAATTGTTGCTTAATTTCGTAGTTTTCACCAATGGGCCTTTCCCTTATCCCGGTCCATCGAGTACACACGATCGATGAAACGAAGTCGAGGCTTGGATGCACAGTTTCATACAGATCACTGTACTTTGTCAACTCAAGCCGCGAGTCGTTAACTTCCTTCACAGAAATGCGGGAACGGTCTATCACCACTAAAAACAAAAATAAAATCTGCAGTTGTAGTTTTAGAACTGATGATTAATTATGATCACCAGTCTTCTAAGAATATAGAATTTTATATAAAAAATTTAAATGTATGTTACTAAAGGCAAAAATAAATTTGTTATATCAACTGATCATGAGTTGATAATTAGATCGGCGTCACCAAAGAGAATCAAAGGGCTTGCCGTTTAGTGCTTGCTCTTTGCCCTTCCCTTCCCTCTAACGAAAGGATAGCACTCGAAACGTACGCTCAGCGGTGATAAATTTACTCAGTCAATTTTAGCTGATAAAGCTAAATTTTGTTTTCACTCCTCCACTGACGCAGTCCCGCAGTTTCGCTAGAAACGTCAACCCCTGAACTCGCAATGTACATTTTGTAACAAGTCGAGGATTTAAACGTAAAAGGGTCCTAGTTCATGAACTCCTTACGCGGAATTATTGTAGAGACATAGGACGCAACTATAGATCAATCAGAACGCAATGTTGGTACTCTCTATTTTAGTTATGTACTGTTAAAAAAAACGAGCCGGAGTTTATTATCAGGTTTAAAACATCGAGGCAAAGTAGAGAGTTTTTAAACCTGATAACACACGACTGCGAGATTTTTGAACGGCTTCAAAGTCTCTGATACAGATCAACTCATTCTTGCACTAATATTTAGATTTGGGGTTATTTTGATCTAAAAAATTGGAGGCATAGTTTAGCTGTGTCTTTATCATATATAAAGACATTCAATTCAAACTTTAATTTCTTTTGTTTTTTTTTTTTTCATTATCAATTATTAATGAGTTTTTGAAGTAATGTTTAAAACATGAACAGTAGCGTTTTATCATTGGTTAAAGACTGACGTATACGGTTTAAGCGTATAATTGCCTTCGTAATGCGGTTATCCAACTGAAAGAAATATCCACAGCTGGTAAAAAACGGCGTGGAGTGTCGCTAAATCTAACTGCAACGCGTTACAAAGGACATTAAACTGGTAAGAAGGTTTGTTCGTGACTCATATCGCCATCTCATTCTTAAAACTTTTAACAGTAGTATCTTGATATGGACGAGTTTGGTGTTTTCTTGGTTAAAACTCTTCGTATTTCATTTAAGAAATAAGTTCTTACCGGTCAACGGTTTTTTGTTCGTTTTAAGATGAACATTTTTTCTGTCTTCGGTTGCTAGTGTGTGAATTTTTTTCAGATTAAGAGGACAATTCTTTTTAAAGCTTCATGTTTATGTTCATCCTAATCAGTATTTCATCGTGTCAGTAATTCAACCTTGTAATTCCCCTGAGGCTGAATTCAAACCCCCCCTTCCCTGAATTTTCAGTTTGGCGAATTTTTCCTTGCCTTGTCCTTGTACGGCGTCTTTACAGGCCTTCTCGGTCAATGCTCGCTTTGACCACGTGACCCGAAACCCATCGGCCGCGCGCAATAATGAGGCCTAGGGACTAGCTAGTCAAAATTTACTTGTTATAAAAGTCCTTCAAGGGATTAAATTCGCGAAGTTAGTTGGACAGTACGCTTACTGAATACTGATGATATTTGAAGTTATAATTCCACGATAACCGGTTTTTTATGATTTCTGTTTTGCTTGCCCCGACTCTACGCTTGTCAGTTAACCTTATTCACAGTATCAAAATGCTTTTAAATTTATAGGACACGATTACTGTTTCTTTGGGGAAATCAAAAAGTTCATTTGGAGATGCAGGAAAAGACGAAGTAAAACAAGAACTCAGAGAAGGTGAATTCCAAGTAACTCAACATTCAAATCCGCTGGAGACTTCTGCTGGCAGTTTGGCTGACAAAACCGAATCTATTAGTGGTGAAGTGCGAAATTCTGACAATTTTGTTATGCTTGGTTCTAAGACAGTGTTTAAAATGAGTGCTCTCCGACTCGTAGTGGTAACGGTGGTGAAATCTGTGTGAAGGAGACACCCAAGGAACCTATCCTTGCAATTGTCTGGTACAGTTCATTCTATAAGCGCTATGTGAACAAAGTCCAGGATTCCTTGACTCTCGTGTCCGCTTTTATACAGGTCTTCACTGTCGTTGTTTGCTTTTGCTTCATTCTATCAAAGGATTTTCCAGTTGGCGAGGTGTTCGCTACCCCGTAAATTCAGTACCAAAAAAGTAATTAATTATCGATGCTCCCTATTTGGTGAAACAAAGATCACAAAATATTTCATTATTATTAATTTTTTAAAATTGAAAACGTCATTCCTGAGGGCATATATGTTAATGCATAAATTAGTTCCCATCTGTCGGGTTCAATGTTTCTCCGAGAACATCCTTTGAGCTGAGAAATATCTATCGAGCTAAGAACAAGCTATTTGAAAATGCAGATCATTACTTGTTTCTTACAGATACGAATGAAAACTTAATTTTATTTTCAGAGAAAATCATGGCGACCTGCGCTTAATATCAGTTCAATTAATTTGGATATTCTGTCTTTAGTCCCTCTAGAACTTGTCGCTAGAGGTCCCGAGCACGTAGCTGCCTACAACAAGGCTATCAAAGAGGGAAAAAACCGTGTTATGAGGGTGCCAATTATGTTCATTGGACAAGCGCGATCTGGAAAGACCAGTTTAAAGAAGTCTTTAAAAAGAGAAATCTTCAATGAAGAAGAGCCAAGTACTGATGGGATCGAACTCGATCCTTCTTACTTCATTGTGACTAATGATGTTATGAGTTTAGAAGAGACAAAAGAGCAGCAAGATGTTGAAACTGCAGTTTCTTTTCATAATAGAGCAGCAAAATTTATGGCAGAGGAAATTAAGCAAAAGCCTAAGAACGAATCGTCTTTAGGAAAGAGTGACCGCAACATTGTTTCTCCAAACAGTCCAAAGCTAGAAGATGTTAAAGCAGGCACTCTTGTGCAATCTGAAGAGAATATTGCTGAGCCGGCTGAAAAGCAATCAGAAAAGCTGTTTGAGACTGACAAAAAATTAAACACTAAAAATCGCTTTGAAGAAGTTCCAGAAAAAACGGTGGCTTGTTTTGTGAAAATTTCTGATGAAGCTTACAGGGAAGATGAGAATAAAATTTATTTCACTCTCTGGGACTTTGGTGGACAGTTAGTTTACTATGCCACCCACCCAATATTTCTCACCGGAAAAGCAATTTACCTTTTGGTGTACGATCTCAGCAAAGATCCAGACGGCAAAGCCGATGCCATTAAAAAGCAAGGTGTTTATGAGTCTAGGGAAGACAGAGATTGTGGAAAAACCAATGGAGATTATCTTCGCTGTTGGCTGTCCTCGGTCGCTGCTTTAGAAAGCCAAACTACGGGGAACTCGGAGTCCACAAGCCCTGAAAATTTGCTAGAGAAGCTGCCGCCAGTTATCTTAGTGTGTACCCACGCTGATAAGGTCGGTGAGTCAGCCGAGGAAAAAGCTGGCAAAGTATATGGCTCTCTAAAGGCAAAAACGTACAGTAAGCATTTGTCCAACAGGCACTTTGTGGTGGACAACACCAAGTCTGGTAGTGCAGATGAGTGCACAGAAGTCCAGGAATTAAAGAGTTTCCTTAGAATTGCAAAGCAGCTTCCACACATGCAGCAGACCATTCCGATCAAGTGGCTGCTTTTTGAAGAGGAACTCAAAAAGAAAGATGAGCCGTTTATCTTCCTTGATGAAGCTAGGAGAATAGCTAAAACAAAATGTGGAATTGATGACGAGCAACAGTTCGTAACTTCGTTAATCTTCCTACATGACCAGAGAATTTTGATAAATTTTCATGACACGGACAAGTTGAAAGACTTGGTGATTTTAGACCCCCAATGGTTGATTGAACTGTTCAGGAACGTGATCACCGTCAAACGCCATGACCGTAAATCAGATAAGCCGCAGTATAAAGAATTGTGGAAAAAGCTTCAAGACAAAGGTGTCCTGGACGAGCAGCTTATACAGGTTGTATGGCCGCCCCTCATTGAAAGAGATAAGACCAAAGAGATCCTTATTGAGATTATGGAGAAATTTTGCCTGTTGTGTCCTTTGCCTTCGGAAAGCGAGGGAAAGCAGTATCTTGTACCATCTATGTTGATGTCTCCCCCAGGTGATAAAGCAAACGAGCTGCTTTTACCCGCCAAAATTCCTCATCTTTTCATTCGATTTAGACGACCATCTTGTCCAGATTGTGTTCAAGTGCCCCTTGGTTTGTTTGAACGACTTGTAGTGAAGTTTCTTGCTTGGTGCAACCAAATGCAGTTTACACCATTGTACGAAGACATGTACCAGAACTTTGTTAGATTTCCTTTCGGCTCCAAAGGATACTCAATAATTCTGTGCTGCAATTCCTCTTCTGTCCAGGTTGTGGTTTACGGAGATCCAGTTTCTTCAAGTGAAAAGCCAGATGTAGCAGATTGTGATAGAGTGTTAGACCAGTTAGAAACAGTACTTCAAAGTTTGCGCGAAGAGTGCTTTTGGTTAAAAACCATAGAATGGGAATTTAGTGTAATCTGCCCTGTTTGCTGTGAGCAACGATCAGGCAAGTACTATTGTAAAGGCTGTAAAGAAGAAGAGTCTCTTCACTTCCGGTCAGAGGCCGAATTGCAGGATGAGCAAGCTCGAATTTGCAGGAAGGATACTTTGGCTAAAGAAGAAATTGTTCCAGTTGATGGATTTGCATTCTGGTTTAGATCCCTAAGGAAGCAGGTATAAAATGATATCAAATTTGAACCCTAAAATATATTAGTGGCGGCTACCTATTTTTCAATGTTGACAATTTTTCAGCTTTTGCGTTGAAAATAAACTTTAGGTGCATAGTCTATCATGATGAAATGTTTTGATACTTTTTTTTAAAATTAATTATTTATCTAGACTATTACTCATTTCAACAAACTATTGATTAAATATAGTGTTTGTAATAGTGAGGTTAACTTAATTTTTTTTTCTTGTACTGCGTCTATATGAAGTGGGTTGAATTTAGCGAAAAGCTTGTAGGAGCTCTCCCCAATTACTGCGAATAATTAGGTGTCCATATTAAGTGGGTGTCCGGAAAGTGAGCTTCCACTGTACTCGGGTGGTTCAAACCTTAAAAGGATGATGTGCTGTACTTTATGCGGTTTTGTACTCACATTTGTGTTTTCTTTTATTGTAACATAATGATGGGAATTGGCATAAACTAATTAACTTCCTCTCTTGATTGAAATTTTAGAATGGTTCTTTACTTTTGAATAATTCTGTTCCGTCTGTCTACTTTTTAAATCGAATCCCAAGAGTGCATGGTAATTTTTCTCATTTCTCATTTTCTCATAATACTTTGATTCTTTTCAACAGGAGCAGAGTGTTGATGAAATCGTGATTCTCTTTGACGAAGGTGACTGCTTGACTTTGTTCTTAATCTCAAGTGGAGCGAGTTTATAGCTTGGAGAGATTTGCTCGGCCACTTCAGAGTCCTAAATAGTCCGCTTGGAAGGCGTGGGGGATTGGGGTGGGGGGGGGGGGGGGGTGGGTTGTGGAGTTGGCAGAGCTTAATGCGAGGTGGGAAGGGAGACGAAAGACCTCTTCTCCAATCTACTTCTACCTTTGTCGACTGCTCGTTTTTCGCCCCTTCTACTCTTCTTATACACCTCTAAAGCAGGCTGATACACTTTTTAACATTCAAGCTCTGGTCGATTGAAACACTTTGGTCCATGCATAAAAGGCATTTAAAGTTCGATAACTTTAACATGTAACATGTTTTGTTTTTGAAGACTACTGCCACATCAGTGCATACCTAAAAGCATATTCTCTTAATATTTTACAGATTCCCTGGTGCAGGAGAAGGTTGTAGGTAGAGTCCAAGTTATGCAAGAGATGGCGCATGCATTAGATCCGCCCTCAATCGGTCATGGTAGGCAAGAACTGCCTCTGATCCAGTACTGGATGCATCTCCTTGAAGAATTCCGCGAGGCATTTAACTTGCCACAAGACGTTGCAAAAAAGTGCCAGCTTGCCTCTGAAGATAGTCCTAGTAGAAACATGTTCGAACACCTCAAATCCAAGCAACCTGACTTTCTCATCAGTAAACTCATAGAGGGACTTCGAGACATTCAAAGAAACGATCTTGTGAAATTGCTGGAACAATCCAGTTTGCCTAGTAAGTTGTAAATTCCTTAGCACTTAATCTCCAGATGAGAAAAGTATACTGTATTTGAATCTGGCATTTTAACCTCAAAACAGAAGAAGTTACTGTGGATAAAAATATTATTTAGCACTCATCCCAAAAAATTACGTGGGTACATTAACATCCATGTCAATAAATGGCAGAGGCCAGCTCGTGCGTGTCCTTTAAAAGCTCATCGCACCTTTTGGCCGTTTAAGAAAAAGTTGATCCGTGGCCCCTTACACTAAAAAATAAACAAACATCGAGCGCAATTGCCAAAAATGCCAGCGTGAAACTTCGAAGTGTAAGGGAATTTTTCTAAACTTAACCTCACTCAACGATATAATTACATGACCCTTTTATGATACTGCATGTACATTCTGTGAATTTCTAAACGAGCTTTGTGAAAGGGGAGGGCAGTTATACGAGTTTTGTTTATGCTTAACTAGTTATGCGTCATTCTTATTAGATTCCGCAACATTAGATGACCTCCTTCAAGACCGTTCGGGAACCTTAGAAAGCCTCTGTCTTGAGCTTGACATTGAAAGGCAGTGGAAAGCTTTGGGCAAAAAATGGCCCAAGGACCTTACAACTGAAACTTTGCTGCGAATCGAGACTCCTTTTAGCTTTACAGAAGCCGTCCTTGAACTCTTGAAAACGAAAAAGCATGGGCTGCCTTTGAAAATGATTCGAGGTGTCTTGAAAGAAATAGAACGAAACGATGTCTGTAAAGAACTGGAGTGCTTTTCAGGTATTTTTTAATCTGCTTTCTTTTCTAACACTGATTGAAACAGAAAACCGAGGGATCTTCAAGAATATTTGGCAAAAACATGCGCTTCCTCTGACCTGACCCTTCTAGGACAACTTTCATCAATATAAACGAAGCCTTATAATATTTGTGGACTTACCTGGTTTCCTCAACCCCCTCCTTCTCTGGGACTGCTAATTTTGTTACCGGTGCTTTTAGTATGAGGTTGACTGAAAGATGTCACGATCACGATCAGGAGCTTAGGGGTTTGTGCTCTTTTTGAGATCAAATTGGCGGCCTCAGTGATTATTGTGAATCGCAGAGTTTCCCCTTGGCTTGACAGTGTTTCGTTCTTTGAAGCGAATGGTCAGTCATACGAATATTATGCGAATAGTCATGCCTAAAAAAATGTAAAAGTGAAAAGAATCGTGTACCCTTGAACACCCAACGTATTCATTCTTGTAAAGCAAATTAAAAGAAACCAATGACTTTCATTTCATTTTCTCCCCTTAATGAAGAAAACGACACCGTTGAAACTCTGCTTGAAGACCTTGAGCGACTGGAGAAGGTTACAGTCTTGTTGGATAAAGACACGCCAGGAAGGAAAAACTGGCGCCATTTTGCTTGGAAGTTAAATATCTCAAGAGATGACTGTGATAAAATATCTTTGACGACTAAAGAATATCCAAGTCCATCTAGGAACCTGATGCAGTTCATCGTTCAGGTTTGTCCAGGTCTTACAATGAGAGATTTTGTACGAACTCTGGTCAAGATGGAGCGCATGGATGTTGTTAATGTCTTGAAGAAGCACTGCTGTGGTAAGATATTAATCATAACATAACGCATGTCATCCAGACCCTGAGATAAAAAGGGGGAGGGGCCGGGTCCCCCGGGCCCCTCCCCTGGATCCGCCAGTGGTTTTATCTTTCTTCCTTGTTTTTTGTCTTGTACTTTGTTCCCAAAACTTCCTTTCATGAAAATAGGCCATTTCTTAGTTCCCCCGGGCCTCTGTATCAAAACGAGGTTAAATACTTCGCCTTTGATATGGAAATGATTTTTCATTGTCATGCAAATAAAATCCATGCATTTTCACAAGAAAGGGTGTGCACCTGGCCTCATTTTGAAAGTGAGGGTTTTTTGGAACTCGGAAGAGGCCTATTGAAAATCGCTTTGTTATGGTAACGGTCAGGTTCACGTTTAGTCATTATTACTCTTAATATCAACTTTTATTAATTTCTTTCTTTAAAGATTCCATAAACACTGACAGTGCTTCCATTGACAAAAGACGCTCGGGAATTAAAGAAGACTGAAGAACGTTAAGTGTGTTGCGTGGTATGCCCTTTGCAAAGCTGTTAAGGAGTAAACAAATAAAGAAGCAAGCAAGCGAAATTTGGCGGAAATTTTCAGTGCATTATTTCGCGATTGAGCTAGCGATGACAATAGTTAGTTTTTTTGCTTAAAAGCAAAAGCAATTTTTCACCACGATATCTTACTCTCTTTTAAACTTATACCTAATTACGTTATAATTTAATAACAGAATCAGTCGATCCGTTTTGGATCGCGAAATTATTGAAGGTTATTTACAACTGTGACAAACGCGTTTTTAGGCGAAAACCGCTAACGGCAAACGGCTGGGGACCAGGTGAAAAAGCTTTTTTGGTCACGTTTGAGGTTTTCAACGCGGGTTATGAACGCGGAGAGGTAGGTTTTCGATTAAGTCATTTACCTGAGGGAACTGAGCAGTAAATTTCGATTTTGGCCACGTAAACATGTAACCATTAATTGTGCGGAGCAAGCTTTTTTATACATGTTTAGGTGTCTTTTTACACCAAAAACCGAGCGCGTATTTATTTCTGGTTGAATTAAAAACAACACTGCTGCTGTTCGCAAATTCAATATGGCGACGGCCTCAAGTAAAGACGTGTTGTTTTAGTACTTTGCTTTCTGTGGGTTTTTCTGCAATAGAAAAAGCCTGTTATCCTAAGTGTGATCTCACTTGCTCATTAATTGACTTAGACTGTCCAAACTATTCCTCGATAAGGGATAATTTTTTACTCTAATAGAGGCTAAAATCCTTGACGCAACGTTGACGGAATGCTAAAGTGGAGAATGGATCGAACCTCAAACACCAAACGCCAGACATAAACCCGGGCTTTCACGTCAGCGGTAAAAGGGAAATGCGTGTTGCTAAATGCCTCTAAAACCACCAAACAACCTTAGCGTAAGCCAGTTAAGTCGCAATTTAATGACCAACTGATTATCCTGCGAGCAAGCTCTCTATTTCGGCGAGGGCAGCGTCAAACATCACTTCGGATGAATTCGGTTTTTTCAAAATTTGTCGCGTTGATTCGCTCATAATTCACTTGCTTTACACGTGAATTTGCTTGAGATTAAGGTATATAACAAACGTCAAACGCCCGACCTGAAACTGCCGTTTGCGGTTTTCCGTTAAAGCGAAAACCATGATGCTAAATGTCTCTAATGTCAAATATACAGCGAGTCTACTTGGAGTTGATTTCTTGGGGGCCGCACTGAAGTGCAGAAAAGAAAGAAAGAAAGTCGTCCAGTGACGGCAAAGACGACAAAAAAACGTACAAAACGTGTGACTCACGTGCAAAGTTGTTGTTTTGCTCAATACACTACTGCTTTTTTGAAGTTCTCGTTGCCGTCGCCGTCGTTGTTTCGGGTCCTGGGGCCCGTTTCTCGAAAGTCCCGATAATTAACGGGCCCGGTAAGCTGTCTCCGTTTACATTAAAGATCGAGGTTTCAATAGTTTTGCATCTAACATGATAAAACTGTCAGTTAATGAAACAAAATGGAGTAGTTTGCTGGCCAGGACCCGCGCTCTTATTCTTTATATTTCGATTTGAATATTTGATTTCGGGCCCGTAAAGTTACCGGGACTTTCGAGAAACGGGCCCCTGTTTCCCCAACAGCGAGCCTGCTCGCGGGCTTTTATAACTGAAATGAAAAAAAAAGGAAGACATTCCAGTGAAGTCTTAATAACGAAATTAATAGATTGCAAAATACTTAAATGTAGTAAAACAACAGCGTAGCTTATCTTTACTCGGGTAGTTCCTGGTTATTGTTATTTCCAGGTGGGATTTTTATATATTGTTTTAGAGCGCTAGTCTCTAGAAGAAGGTATCGAGGATGTGTTATTTGGTAGTGGCTGCGTCAGTCTCACACTAACTACGGCCGCAACCAGTCTTAGCGACAAAATAAGTTATGGCATCAGGAAGGCACGGTAACAAAAATGTAAAAGATATTTAGAACTATAATGCTTAACCAGCAATAGAGAAAACAATAGACATTTTGGCTCTAATTTCGCCTGGTCTTCTTGACAGATTAGATCCTCTGGAAGTACAGAGCACTTCACTTTGTATAGAAAAACCGTGTAAAATTGTCTACCAAATGGAAGAATAACATTTTTTGTGAGAGCATATGGCTACTTAAGAGGCACCACAAACACGTTTTCCGAACTTTCAGGTCAACCGAACCTGATCCAACCTTTCTTTAACATCAGCCCCCCAAAAATATGTTCAAACAGATGCAACATGATGCTGATAAGAGAACTGAAAATATTTCACCAGTTTAAAAATGGGTTACTGGCCAATACAAGGCACTGAGAACTGACCAGCTAATCAAGCAAAACACATAAAATGTGGCGTAAAAAAATTACAAAAAGGCACGGGGATGGACAAAGTTGAGGAAAATTTAAAAGAATTTCAAGCTGTGTTTTTCAGGAAAACTGAGAAATGAATGGTGCTATGAAGATGGAAAGAAAGCGAATTCATTTTTTAGGCGAGGTCTTTTCGCTGCCGTCGCTGTCCTCAGATCTCATGGTCCCTATCAATAAAATAGAACAGGGCGAACGTGGCCAGCATCTATGTCAAGCGTTTACATTAGAAACGAGTTTAACTCCCACAGGATTGGTTTAGAACACCAACGTGGTCGCCGTTTCATTGTTTTGGAACACCAATATGGCCGCCGTGACAGCGTGTGAACACGCTGTCGCTCTATAGACTAAAGTGATACAGCGCTTTTAAACATTGTGCGACAGGTTTGTTCAAGGGTTGTTACACGGGGTTGTGTCCCATCCACTGTTAGGGCAACAAGATATGCACCAAAGTTGCATGAAACCTTAATCGAAGAACTAAAGCTAGTGTAAGGGACCATAGCAGTTACTGTAGATATAAGATGATATATTTTACAGATATTGTGGTTACCTGTAGGTCATAATGGTGTTATACCGAAAATTCGGTTTATAGATGTAATGGAAATGTTTTGGTTTTGCGTGTGGACGTAATATCATAGATAAGTGATTCCTTTATTCATACTCTTCTTTACTTTTTTGTATTTCTTAGTTTTGATTTTTCCAATTTGATTTTTTTATTCTTTTTTACAGTATTGTATAAAACCTTTCTGAGGGAATTTTAATGAAACTTGCACTCTATTACGCTAACAATAATTCTCAATGATCACTGCGTAAACCGCGTACAAAAAAGTTAGGATTTAGAAAGGCAAAAGTTTTAAGCTATCGCATGGCGTAAAATTTTCGCCGGAACTAAGTTCTGCGAATTTCATATATTTTTCCACAAATCTGAGAATTTACGTTCCGTAAAACTAAATTCCGAGAGAACAATGGGAAAGTTCTAATTCTTTTACTTCCCGAATGATTTTGAGGTCCAATACACGCGTTTTACGACGCTTTTCTCTAGAGAAGGGGAAACAAGAACACGCCTGTCAATTGTCCACGTGAACACCTGAATAGTTGAAAATTTGTCCGCCAGGCCAAAGTAATATCCGCGAAAATCTCACGCCACACGATGTACAATTGCAAAAGATTGGTTAAAATCATTTCTCTCATTTCTGTTCACAGTTTCTGCTGTAGGGAGAATCTCTTGCACTTCTTTGTGCTTTCTTAAAATAAAGAATTAGCTAGAATTTATCTTTTAGTTTGTAACATTTCGTCCCTTGTGGCCTATAGAAACCCACAGACTAAAGCCTTGACCAATTCACTCTCTCTTCATACAGTAGAACCCCGATAACTCGAACTCTTGGCTAACTCGAACTAAGACCAATCTCCACCGTATTTCACCCCACTTTTCTGTTAACTCGAACTCCATTAACCAGAATTCCCGGCTAACTCGAGCTAAATTCAATTTCCCTTAATAAAAAATTCACTGTTACCACTTCTGATGAGAAAAGTTAAATTTGCACTGCACGGAGGGGGTGGGGAGGGGAGGGGGCGATATACACTGAAGTACTGAAAAATTAGTAACTATTAATTAGTTATAAGATGGCAAATTGAATTTTGCAATCGACCCCGTTAACTCGAACCTGTTTTTCGTTTCCCTTCAGAGTTCGAGTTACCGGGGTTCTACTATATATGTTTAGAGGAGTGAACTGAAGAACTTAGGGAGGGAGAAATGATGAGTTGGACCTCTCTTTTGTTACTTTGAAGGTCGGAATAGCTTGGCAACATTATTTGATATCGTTAGTTAGCAATTTCAAACACTATTATATCTCGTTGTGGTTTAAGCATGCAATAAAGGTAAGTCCGTTTTGGTAAATGATGTATTGTCTTGAGACCTTCAGTGTACCAAGCTGCAAGTTTACCCTATCACAATGACCATCACAGACCTTACAAAATCTTTTAGCCACGTGACAGAAATGTTTACGGAATAGAATGTTCGAGAAATTTTTAAATTATCTCAACATTTCTTTTAAAATGCGCCTTACTTATTATATGTAAATCACCCGTCGGCATTCCTGACACCAATCTTATTCTTTTTTTTTTTTCTTTTTTGTCGATTCACCATTTTCACATAGACCAGAATGCACCTTGTTTACCCCCCCCCCCCCCCCCAAATAAAAAAAAAAATTCCAAAATTCATTTCTCCTGCGTATTTCTCCTGGATATTACAGTCATCCCAGTCATGTAATGGTTATGCAAAATTTGGGGTGGAGGGGGCGGGGGGGGGGGGGGGGGGGAACAAGGTGCATTATGGCCTATGTGAAAATGGTGAATTCGGAATTGTATCCGGAGCCTCTGTTTCAAAGTGAGGCTAAGTGCGAAGCCATTGAGATGACAGCAACTCTTCTCATGCAAATAAAACTCATTGTCACGAGAAAGGTTTTGCACTTATGCTCGTTTTGAAAGCGAGAATTTTTGGAACTCGGAAGTGGGCTATTTACTACTGCAGTGTCCTTAGATGTAAGGAACCAAGCAAAATTAACTACGAGAGAACGACTAGACAATTGTCAATTTGACTAACAATAAACGACTGTTGAACTGTGACAACAGACGGATCGAAACGCACCAATAACATTACAAGTTTTCATAGCCAATAACATCACGGCTTAACTGACAGACGACCAATAACATCGCCACTTAATTGACCAGTCAAGTCAATGACCAGAGTTTAATTCCATCAACTGACGTGATACAACTCACTTTGACTCTGAAGGTGACTACCGCACAGGCTGTCGAAACCGCTCAGTCACTGTCAACAACAACAGTCCTAATAAGGACTACGTTCACCCGGAGGATCATACTCAGCCAACTTATGAAATGACTCCTGGGTTCAAGAACCTTTCACAGGGTATACAATGTCACCATTTAGCGTCTTGAACTGAGTGTCTTAAAAGAGTGTGAAGGTTGGCGATGAGAAGTCTTCATTTGAGGTGCCAACAATTTTTTTTCCCTAAAGACCTAATTCCATTAGATGCTAATTTAAAAAGTTAGTCAATTCTTTATGCGAAACGAAATGAATCAGGGCCGTAATATAAGGTCTCTTGTCCTTTAGAAATATGGTATCGAGATAAACGATTTTTCTGTTACCCTGAGTTAGGTTTTGAAGGCCTCAGCGGCACATCTCTACCTAAACTTCCCTTGATGGCCCCTGGGGGTGGTATTTCTACCCGTAAATATAAGCATTTGAGTCACAAACGGATAAAATGACAAAATATGTTTTTAATATACATATACACATTTGACATTTACGAATGAATTATTAATTCTTCAACAACTGAACACAGTCTTTTTTTTTCTCTATTTTAATTACTGAATCGAACGAATGTTACAGATTTGATTTAAGTACCTCATGTAATACTTTCAAGGATAGTTGCTTGAATCATTTGTCGGTCATTTCTCAATACTTTTGCTTTTTTTACGTTTAAGAGAAACGTAAAATAATAGCGTGGGACCAGGCTCCGCAGTGGGGTAAAAAGAGGAAAAAGAAAAATCGTCGAACCGAGTTGCACCGCTCTGCTCGCTTCGCTTACCAATTTTTTTCACGGTTTCACCCCGTTTTTGGCTTTTTCCCCCTTTACGGGGCGTGGCCCTAGGTCGGTAAACTTAATTCGTTAATGAGCTTCGCTGGATAACTGATATAGACAGAGCCATGAAAATAACATCACGAAAGGAGTCCGTTCAGCCTGGGTAAGTCGAAATTGAAGTTGTAAATCCAGATATGTTGATGTTTAACATTTAATGGAACGTTCCATCTCGTTTTTGGCATTTACTAAAACCCAGTGGAACACCTCCGGCATAACTAGAAATAAACAATTGATTAAAACAAACAGAAATAACATAAAAATATTTGCAGATTAAGGTAAGGGTTTCTATTCTACTCCCGCCAGGTTTTCGGGGTGCTCCGGGTTTTAGAACATGCCCTCATTTTCTCTTTCTAAAGACTGGAGTTAAATACAACAGAGATATTATGATTTTCGTCATGGCAACCACAGGCCTCTTGGATGTCGAACTCATGGGTACTTAGTCTCCACTCCGCTTCATCCGGGTCTGTCGCGTCATCCTCTAATGTGCGTTCCACGTATGTGGCGTGACCTGTTGCATCTACTAACACCACTGTATTTGTTCTGAAAATACAATGATAAATTGAGTAAAAACACCTCGTTATACCTCCAAATGCAAGCTCGCTTTCCGATTCGAAAACGTGCCACTTGTCGTGTGCCAAAACAATCGAACACCCTAACTCAGTAACCATGCTTTAGAATCGCAGTGTACCTCGAAACCGCGGGAAGTTTATACGCCAGTGGCCCCGGGCTTTTTTCTTTTCTTTTTTTACATATTTTTTCGCTATAATAGCCGAAAAATTACTTTATTATTTGTTTTATTTTTGAGTTAATTGGTAGGTATAACCTCAGACACTTTAGTGAATAGCACCATGGGAAGTAGCTTTGTTTGATTTGTTTCACCGTTTCTCTGGGTGGCGCCAATCAAGAAGTACTCATTAAGTATTTTTGTTTGGCGAGTTGGAAAAAAAATCAAGCAGTGAGTGAAATGTCTGTCCATAACGTTTACTCATACTCCCAATATGAGGATGATAACTCTACTGAAATTGGTTCAATAATAAGGAATAATATGAAAAATATTCTTTGTTATATATCTTATATTTTACTTGTTCTTGTTTCTAAAAAAACAAAACATTGGATACGTATGATGCCTATACGAACTGGCCATAATGCTGTACATTGGAAATGTACTTCTTGGAACCGGGAGCATGTCATGGTCTTGACCGGTTTCAGACAAATCTGGCCTTCATTCTCATTTAAAGGGGCATAAGCCTATCTTTTTATTCTTAGAAACATAACGTAAAATCATGTTTTTTATTGCAGTGGCATTAATGTCCTCTATTGGAGAAATATGGTGGGAAGAGAAGAAAACGCAAACAAACAAACAAACAAGACAAGCAAACTACAGCATTTGCGTTTCCTATTTCCTTTTGCACGCGAACCGCGTGCAAAAGGAAATAGGAGACGTCTGCACGTAGGCAGCATTTGCTGCTCGAGTGAAACCAAGATTAATTGAACATGTTTACCTAGTTCCATATTGTTTCTCTTTATAGTCGACGAAGATTGATCTGCACGCATCAACAAAACTCATGTCATGATCTTGGTCTTGGGGACCGATAAAGCTGTTAGCATCTCCACAATAAAAAGATCTGTAATATAGTATAGTAGTGTTAAAGTATGTTCACACCCTACCAAATAGCTTTTGCGCATGCACGAAAACCATACCAGATATGGCTTCTTTTAACACATAGGAATTGGGTATTTCCGCGCGATTTCTGTAACGCAAGCTGTGCCTCGCCCATTTCAAAGTGGATATTCACTTATTATATACATACTGAGAAATACTCACCAAAAAGCTATGTCGTAAATTTTCGTACGCAAATTAGTTCTAGCCAATCAGAGGAGCGAACGATGGTTCTCACACATGAAAAAAATGATACGTCCAATCAGAATCGCGAACGATGTTTTTTCATGTGTGAGAAAAATGATACGTCCAATCAGAAGCAACAGAGGTGTGTGAGTTTCGAGCTTTAAGTGTCGGAAAGAAAAGCTATCTGGTATAGTGTGAAGTCACATTATTTATAGATGTTTAAGGGCTTGCTTTACATAGAGCGTTTTCACTCACGTGGCCAGTAGCAGTGCCAATTTGTTGGAACAAAAGAAAATTTTGAATAAATGACCGTCTCTGTCAAGAAAAATTGTTGAGATCTAGAAATTTTGCTACCATAATAACCTGACGTCAATCGTCTATTTCTATTTCGTTTGGACGTCCACTAAGAATAAATCAAATTCACAGAACCCAATTATTTTGATCACGCGCGTTTTGACCTTCTACCCCTCGTAATCTGATCACGTGTGTTTTCACTATCTGTCACGTGCGTAACTTGCAATTTGTTGGAACAAAAGAAAATTTTGCATAAATGACCGTCTCTCTCAAGAAAGATTGTTGAGATCTAGAAATTTTGCTACCATGATAACGTGACGTCAATCTCCTATTTCTATTTTATTGCCGGCGACAATAGGAGCCCGCAATCCTAACCTCCGGGTTGTTATTACGCGTGCGTCGCATGTATGTAGCCAGCATTCGTTTGGACGTCCACTAAGAATAAATTAAATTCACAGAACCCAATTATTTTGATCACGTGCGTTTTGACCTTCTACCCCTCGTAACCTCATCACGCGTGTTTCGACCATCTTTCACGTAAAACTTGCGCAAAGCACAGCGTTGGAGCAAAAGCGTTTGGACCTTCGATCGTTGTCGCCCGCACTCCCTATCCTTTGGTTATTACTAGTTTATTTAACTTACCTCTCACGCATATTAAGCATCTCGATCAGCTTATCGATAAGCTCTTGTTTGGTGCTGGCCTCATTCAGAATGTTACCAAACCTTTCTTTTCCATACACCATCTTTGGCCAGGGACAATTCAGCACCTTATTGGACAAGACATGAATTCCAGGCCTCAGCATCGTAATGACTCTCTCTTCAATGTTACAATACCATCCCACCCTGGACTCTTCAGTGAGAGATAATTTGCCCACCAAGAGATTGAAACCATTATAGTTGTCAGCTGCGTTATTAACATCTTGAAGGTAATCCTTTACAGTACCATCGCCCTTTAAAAAATCTGGCACGAGGTGGCCTCTCCCAAGTGCCTGGCGATTCATAAACTTTGGCGCTTGTCTGTAGTTTGTGATCACTCCAAATTTTCCATCTTTGTTCATTCCAAGCCATGTTCCGCCCTCTTTGCCTGGTTCCAGATCTATCCCTGAAAAAGGAAATGAATAATGAAAAACATAAATGTTTGCATCTTGTTACTATGCCAGCTTTTGGGGTGAAGACACGAACAGACAGATTGCCTATGATTGTTGGAATAAATAAACTTCACAAAGTGGCTTTTCTCTTCCAAATTTAATTTTTTTTATTTTGATCAAAAAAATTCCGGATTGAGTCCAGACATAATATAAGAAAAAATGTAACCATTCACAAAGACTGAGAAAACAGCAGACATTTGGCGACGCCACCACTGATTTCCCCGCCAAATGACGTCAGAGAAACGAGCGCCGAAATTCCATACTTGTCTATCATTATTATACTGATGACGCGTCACTACCCAGATCTGGTTAGTGACGTGTCATTAGTATGGAATTTCTGCGCTCGTTTCTCAGACGTCATTTTGCAGGGAAACCAGTGGTAGCGTCGCAAAATATCGGCTCTTTTCTCAGCTACCACTCACATGGTCTCTAAGTTGTGTATATACCTTCCATTCTCAGTTAATATACGGTGTCATACATACGCTTTCTACTAAGGAGACTCTTGGTGTGATCATAAAACTATCCAAGGCGTTGAAACTTGAAATATTATGATTGATTTCTCTTAATTATGAGTTGCAGCTGATAAAGGCGCAGAGAAAAGGGTAAAAAACAACCACCAACTCCCACTCCCCACCCACCCTGAATCCACCACCGCTAACACCTACCAAACAAAACAAACAAAAAACTAAAAAAACCGAATGTTTTTTCGCGCCTAAACAGAAGGAAAAATACCTGCAATTATATTGGGGTTTTCCTCCCAAAAATCAGCTCTTGCCGTTGGTCTAAAGTAAAATTCATCCCTGTTCGAGGCCATAATAAGGCGATATCCATTAGGAGTTGGCTTGTCACAGAAGTAGAGAAACAAGATGCACATCCTGCGTTTTCACTTCGAACACTATAAAAATAATAATAATAATAATGTGATTTGCTGGATGAAGTGATTCCTTTTCGTTTACAGTATCAAAGTCATTACTCGCAACAAGTCCAAAATCAGTTGTAATTAGCTCGCTTTCTTTTACGCCCTGTGTACCTGTACTCTGATATAGATCATAAGCAATAACCTATTACATAAATATTTACGACTTTCTTTGGTCTTCCTGACAAATTCTTTATTTTGTTAAGAAACACAAATCTTATGTGGGCAGTTTTAATAAACTATATACGAATGAGAATAGTATGATAGTGAAGCTTTTGTGCGTCAAACTGTGCATGTTTTAGAACTTAGTATTTTTGGTCCTCGAGAGAATCATTCGCGCATATAATTCAGTTTAGACTACGGAGTATTCAAAGCCAATTTAGTTAACTTGAGTTTCCATTTGACACATTACACAGCTAGTGTATGACTTTAAAAAATGCCTGTGATCTGTTTTCTTAGTTGTTTGTGAGTACTTATCTGTTCCCGTGTTAAAACTCTTAGAAATGTTGAAATGGGCCGGGTACGAAAAGTTAAGCATTGATGTTCCTGCTAGGTTGTTTTGTATCGGATCGCACCCACTTAAAATGGAATTTTCATCCGCTGGAGAATCAGATAGTGAATCCAGTCTACAAAAGTTGTGAGACAAAAAAGTATGAATTTATTTCAAGTTTTCCTGGATAGGTCAATTTCTTGGATACTTAAGTTTAAATTCTTTGTTCACAGTGAAAGTGGTCCGTTTCCAAAGTGCCCTTGCCTATCACAGGCGCTTCACTCAAAATATGAAACTACTGAAATAATCCCCGGCAAACACAGGTGTTAACGTAGAGACTACTTATATAAAACTGCAAAAAATTGCTATTTTAGCCCGCTCGTAGTCTACATATAGATAACTGCTAAGTAATGTCGGCCTGCAAGCCTGCAGTTTGAATGGAACGAACCCCTGAAAAATCAGTCCGGTTCATTGATTAATCGATCGTTATAATTATTGAACATTAATTCGCCTAAACATTTTAAGCAAATCGGTTTCAATTGTCTTACCTTTCAACGTATACGTTTTCCAGTGGCTTCTAAGCTATAACACCGAATTTATTATATTTATTATATATTTATACCTTGCATTTGGAATAAAGTTGACAAAAGGATATTGAAAGGCGCACATTTTATTTATAGAAAGCTTACAACTTCCCCACGCGAGAAATAAATTTACCGCACGTAGACGTTTTTCAGGTCATGCTAATTAAACTTGAAAGGCGAAGGTGTATTGATTATTGCTCGTTTTACATATCAATAGCACCTAATAGCGCTTCTACATTTCATCCAATACTTGTCTCTTATAATTTTGTTCCAGGTATCGCTTTGACCAGCAGCACCATTTGCGAACATAATGATATGACAAAAATTTGGCAGTTTTACTGCTTACTGATCTTTTATCTAGCTATCGGAATATGTATTCTGAAAAGCATATAACACGAATATAAGTATCTAAACTTTCCTAAAATTTGCATTCCACGGGTTGTTGGTCATTCAACCGCACTTCAGAATTCAAGTCCCTCCCTTTCACAAAATATACATGTTATTACATTAGCGTATCTTTTAGGAAAATATGCCTTACTGAACATAAGTTTTCGATGTTCTCTTTCCTGTGCTGCCGGTTTAAAGAGGGTCCGTAAGGATCGTAAAGTGGTTTAGCGCGAAAGTGATCGCTTGGGCGGATCTAGGATTTAGTGAACGGAAGTTCGGATAAATGTCCGCGTGAGGCAGACCATCCTATGAGTTATGGAGCCATGCTCCCCCGAAAAATTTTGATTTTTAGGTCCTCGGAAAGGTGATTTCCAGCGTTTTCATAGGAAAATGGAAGGTTCTTTCATGCCTTTGAAACAATCACTGTTTTAAGCTACTTTTACAAAAAACGAGACCAATATCAGAAATAAATCTGAAACTGTTTGCCGTGACCGTGTGATTGTAAAAAATTAATGAAATAATGCACTGTTGACGAACTGCAAGTCGTCATACATGTATATAGAAAAAGGACGTTAATTTTAGATATCCGTCATACCCGGACCACAAAACAATTTTTTTTCGTGAAAAATTACTCTTCGTAAAAGTCAGTAGCGGTCTACAAAGCAATACGAAGCAAACTGTTTATGTTAGATCATTACAACTTGCGTATTAGATGGAAATAAACATTAGTTAGTCGACTTTTCTGTCCACAAAACTGACAAAATTAGAAGAAGATCTACACCTATTAAGTGTGAAAACTATCATTTAGCAAATATTTAATTTCTGAGAACTTACGTATTCTGCAGCTTCTTTACTGGTAATTGTTAATCCGCCAAGTATAGTTGGCGCTGGAGTTACAGCAAGCGGCGTCGTAGACTACAATCACTGATTTTATAACACAAATCATAATGCTGAATAGCATGCATGGCAAACGCCCCTTTTCCCTCCTTTGTCCTCCCCTTTCGACGCCTAACACGCAGATCAGACTAATGCCGTAGGGCAGGGAGAAGTGCTGGGGGGCACTCCCTATAATGGCTTACAAGGGAGAGGCCCCTGCCGAAAAGGGTCGCTTCACAGCCTTTAGGTATATGAATAGCCTCCCTCGCAGGCTTTTTTAGGGGAGCTCCCTCCCCACAAACGCCTGCTCAACCGAGAACAACATTCTTTTCCCATTGTTTAATCAACAGTTTTCAAATAAAGCGTTGACAGGCTAAACACGGCTCATAAGCTCGTGGTAGTGTAACAATGTGACCCTAGAGTTACCTTTTTCCTTCTTTTCTTTCCTTCGCTAAAGTTGTACAGTGCATGAAGTATTCTAGGTAGGTAAAGGCACACACGAGCCAAAAGACCCACATGGCCGGAGCTTATTTTCGGCTTCCGTAGCATGAAGCAAGCCTAGGAGTATTGCTACTCCCCCTGGACGGGATGCTAGTCCATCGCAGGGTTACCCCCCATCAGTATGTGGCCGGTACCCATTTATCCACCTGGGTAAAGAGAGACAAAGTGAAGTAAAGTTTCTTGTCTAGGGAAACAACTCCACGGACGAGGCTTGAACCCCGGAACGTCACATCCAGAGTTCGAGGTGTTAACCACTCGCCCACATACCCCTCCATGGAGTATTCTAAAACCTGACTAATATAAATCTTACTTTGCCGCTCTGAGTCTAACATTTATTAGAGGTCATAAATCGTCTCCAGTGTTTCATGCAGATCGAGTAATTATCGGGTTACCCTGCAGTCAAGGTCAACCTTTTAGAATTTGGAAGGTACAGTTTGACTGGGCTAAGTCTGGGAAAAGAAGGTTGTTCTCGGTTGAGCAGGCGTTTGTGGGGAGAGACGATCAATACGGCGAGCCTTCCTAAAAACGCCTGCGTGGGAGGCTAGTATATGAAAGTGTAGGAAATTTGCTTGTTAAAGTAAATGAAAAGGTAGAGAAATCGGTCACTTCGGTTTGTAAAAAGTCCCAAAAGGGCTATTATATTCAAATATTAATTACAAAGGGTTTATTCATTTGTCAAACAAGCAGTTAAAAGCGATGCAAAGTTTTGTCGATCACGCCAGATTAACTTGAAAGTTGCAATAGTCTGTGGGAAAGACAAGCCTAGACACCGACCACTGAGCTTTTCTCGCTGACCGCAAACTAGAAATACTGTACATCTTGGTTGGTGGTCAGTGCGGTAAGAAACACTGGGTTATTTTGCGAATTGTGTTGCGTTGCTGCAAGAGTTTTGAGACTGTGAGACTGTTTGACACTGCGGAAATTTGAGGAAGCGATAAACGTTTTCAAGAAAAACAGGTATAATTTTTAATTTGGCTATTTTTTTTACAGATGTGGAGGCAAATCTAAAAAAAATGGAATTGACGGCTTTGGCTGTGGTCGAGAGGTTGAGCGATGTCGATAGCCAAAAGAAATGGCATGCAATATTTCGTGATGAGCTTTCAACCGATTCAGGCAGCGATTTTCTTATCGATTGGAATGCCATTATTTTTTTCACGCTATTTGCTCTCTTTGTTTACAGTTTTGTCATTTGTTATTCAAGGTTTTATTTGAACATTGAAATTATTTCCGTCGTATAATGCTCTTATGGATAGCAAAATTGGATATGGATTGAAAAAATTCATTAAGACAACTCTTATTCAAGTTTTTTAAATGCTATTGCCTGAAAAAAAAATCACCAAAAATTTGCCATGGCTAGTGCTCCCTGGTGAAATTTGTTTCGTATCTTTTTATTTCTTAGCTACTTAATCAGGATCTATTCAATAGCGGTTAAACATTTCGCAACTGGCTGCCCTACTTTGCTGTTCAAGATAGCAAACCGCTGATGCCTGACAAAACCGCTGATTCTTAAAAATTACTCCTTAATTTGATTTTGGCGCGAAATTTCAGCATGGCAAAGATCTGTACGTCTCAGTGCCAAGATGGCGTCAAGGTTTTGGTTAGGGCTTTAAAAGACGCTTTAGAAAGAGCACATCAAGAAGGATTCTATCAGGTATTTCGTCGAAAAATTCTGAAAAAGTCGGAAATTAAGCCAGGTGTTGCTTTAATGTCCCTAAAGGCTCGGCAAATTATTAGGATTTGGCAAGAGCCATAACTTCTCTTGGATTTAGAGAAAACGCGCGTCAAATTATTCCGACCCCAGTTTCACTCGTCACCATTTGATTACACATACTAATTTCACTGTTAAGAATTTGGTTAATCTCAATTCCAGAAGCCCTTATCAATTTTGTGTAAATAGTTTTGTCTTAATAAGTAACGGTCACTTTTAATAACTTTATTTGAAAATTAACATGCGTGTTGACTAGAATACAAAAAGTCAAGTTTCTATAAAAAAGCGAAAGTTCACTGACCACCGCTGTTTGTGTTTTTTTTTTTTGCTTGAACTAAATTAAACATATTAAACACAATTAACCTGCCTTGACCTTTTCATTGCAGCATCTCTAAAACTCGTATTTTACATGTTATTTTACTGAATCTATTTTACAGGCTAGGTGGTCTCAACGCCACTGACACACAGCGAAAAGAAAAAAACAAAGGACGCAAAAGAAAAACCCGAGTTGTTGACTATTCCAAATGCGCCAGCAGTTTTATGGGTACCGGTGAAGTTTGGAAAACCAAAAAAATCCCGCCTTGATTTCTTGATTAAATTATGTTTCTATCATAATCTTCAATTTACTCAACATTTAGAGGCATTTTACTTTTCAGGTCATCTTACCTAATTAAGCCTTAGGCACGAAGACTATTTTTATTTCAAATTGTTTTTATTGCTTCCATTGTGGCCAAGCATCGCTGTGACGTGAATCGGTTTTATTTTCAAGATGGTTGAAACGAATGTTTCCGTTTTAGTTAGTTGTTTTGTCTCGTGCTTTAAAACTTGGCTGCAAATTATTGCCTCAATATGTTTAAACCGTGCCTTGGTGTTCCGTGCAAACAGGAAAACGCGAAATAAGATGGAACACTAAATATAGATTATCTAGACAATGGTACATTGACGTACCCTAGCCCGAAAGCGGAGGGCCTTTTAAAAACTAAACATCGGCTCGAAACAATAAAAACCAAATACAATTTAAGACAGTAATTAAAACATTGTTGATTTAGTCTCAGCCACCGACAGTCGCTACATATTGCTTTTGGAGTATTTCTACATTTCAATCCGGCTTTCATGTAAAGAAGTTTTGTAACTGATGATATTACTTTATTCAAATAAAGGTAGCCAAAGCTCGAAATATGAGCATCGGCGAGCATCGGCATTGTTGCGTAACATTCGCAGTATAAGGATTTGTATGGGAAAAAACCTATCGTTTCTGTAACCCACGAAAATTAGACGATTTCAATAAAAAACAGCTTACCTTGCTTCAAATGTGTGTTACGTCTCTCTTATGTGGTCCTCGGGCCGATTTATGGCCGTTTTATGGGTTTCTATGTAAGCGGTTTCCTCTCTAACCTTTATTATATAGAGAGAAAACCGTTTACATAAAAACCTATAAAACGGCCATAAATCGGCCCGTTGGACCACATAGGAGAGACGTAACACACATTTTAAGTAAGGTAGCTGTTTTTTATTGAAATTGTTTCATTTCCGTAGGTTACAGAAACGATAGGTTTTTTCTCCATACAAATCTTTATATTTCGAATGTTACGCAACAATACCGATGTTCGCCGATGCTCATATTTCGAGCTTGGGCTACCTGTGGTACATCAACCCAACAATACGCTGTTTATCAATTATAAAAAGACCTTTGTGCGAGTGCAAGACGTGAATAATAAACACTGTTACCGAAAAAGTAATATCTTAAGTAAACCGGATGTTCCTTGGGTGGCAGCCTTGCACCTTCCACTGCAACTTA
Source organism: Porites cylindrica (assembly GCA_964035525.1). NCBI lineage: Eukaryota > Metazoa > Cnidaria > Anthozoa > Scleractinia > Poritidae > Porites > Porites cylindrica. Next base: position 6,942,866 of record OZ037788.1, on the reverse strand, counting down.
TTCAGTTTTATTAACAGTTTCATTGAGTGGAGCAATTTGCAACTGTCACAAACAAATGGCTCCCTTAAGTCACAAGTTTCTTTGTGTCGACTGAAAATTTTCCGGCTGGTTTTGTTGACCGCCCCTTTTTCAAATTCGAAGTTAAAAAAGTTCTTAATCTCACGATTGATGGCCAATCTTGTTAGTTTCTCCTGCGATATTCTAGGCAAACTTTTAAATTGTCCACGATATCTGCCCGAAAAACTTAGTCTTTTAACACATGAAAGATCCTTTCAACGATATTTTAAGCCAATTTCCTTATTATTTCTAGGGCAATCCGCGTAGGAATCTCACGGGTCAGGGGCAGCTTAACATTCTTATACAAGTCATAAAAGTTATATCGCGTGCAACCCGACTCAAACTGTTTAGCAAACTGCCCTGTTTTGGCGGACGTTGGCAGGAGTGCAGGATCCGGTTGAGATCTGGTTAAATAAAAACTGTCTGGTCCAGCCCGGCCATGCATATCGTTATGCAACTTATCAGCTGGGCCCGGGAAGAAAATATATCTGTAAAAAAGCCGTGGCTACTAGGTACATATTCCAAGACTCACATTAAAATTTGCACTTCTGTAAGGCTGGACAGTTTACTCACAATCCGTTCAGAGAGACCCTGGCTAAAATGTAAAATTACTAAATGACCTTAATAATAATCCACGTTGCCTTGAATCCGTTTAAAGCGAGATCAAAGTTAACTAGCGCTCAAATTTTGACGTCTTCAAGATAAACACAAGTCCCGAATTTGATAAAGGTCAGATTATGATAACAACGTAATACAGTAGAGCGTCAATAACTCAAAATCGGATAACTCAAATTCCCCGGTAACTCGAACTACGATTTCCTTTCCCTTGATCAAAGTTTCACTGAAATTTACCCCGTTAACTCGAATTCCCCGCTATCTCGAACTTTTTTTCGTTTCCCTTCAGAGTTCGAGTTACCGGGGTTCCATTGCACCATGTTCACGAAGA
>OZ037788.1:6881863-6936863 GCA_964035525.1 Porites cylindrica | reverse complement strand
TCAGTTGGTTAACTAAACAGCTACGAAATAGCTACTCTAGGATAGGGGGGATTTGGGGAGTTTACTCTAGTATAGGGTAGCAAAATTTAGCTGAACTAGCTCTGGTATAGGTTAAGGGTTCCAGGGTCCCAGCGGCACATCCCCACCCAGAAATTCCTAAAGTACCCCCCCCCCCCCCGGGCGAAAACCATACCCTATGATAGGGCTTCTGGTCACACACAAGAACGGTTGTGGCGGCGCAATTTATGTGACGGGGGGGAAGCTGCGCCGCGCCGATCTCAAAAAGTGGAGAGTTACCTATCGGATAGGTCTTTACCCTAAACTGGATAGCTTTTGTGGCGCCCGAAAAGCTATTCGGTATAATGTGAACAAAGCCTTAGAGTTCTGGGTGAAACGCTCGCGCCAGATGGCAAAATAGAATCTCTTCCGGGAATTTCTTTTCTTTTCTTTTCTTATCTATCCAACTAGTAACGATCAACGTCTAAAGTTCTTTAAATGGCCGACACTTCAACAAAGAAGATTATTTTCGTCGTTTACCGAGTGTTATAAGACAGTAAACAGACTTAATGGATAACTGAGATCCCTCGGCATTTTTTACGTTTGCACACGATAGAGAGGTAATCACCGTTTTAAACTTAAGTTTGCATCCGCAACTTTAATTAACAATTAATGAATGAGGCTGAGTATCTGAATAATTATGGAGAATGAGGAGGGTGTTATCCGTCGAGGCCGTAAGCCGAGGCGGATAACACTCTCCGAGGTCTCCATAGTTCTTCATATGATACGAAAGCCGAATTCAATAATTGTTTTATTATTCATTCAAAATAATTCCTAGCTTAAAAACATAGCTAAAACGTGCTTACCTCCATCAATCCATCGATGTTAAGTTCATCTTCGATAGTGCACGTTTAGGTTTGGCCAGTTCCGCAAATATTCTCCAAATAGCAGATGTCACCGCCCTTCCAGTTGTCTTCTTGCTGTTCTTGCAATGTTTTTAGCCATTTTTTCGCCTAGTTCTTACTCTTAACGAGTGAAATGTCCGCCATTTTCCAAGTACTCAACCTCGTCCTCAGGTCTTCTCGGTTAACGGTTAAAATTAAAAAAGAGAATAATGGGAAACGGAGAGGGAGGAAAAAAGCCGATTCTGTACCCAACCAAAATCTCTCATTCCCCGTACGACATCTTGGCTTTCCGCAGGATCGAAAAGCACCAATGAGGATCACTGAATTATTTGACTCAGCCGAAAATTAAAATCAGCTATAGTATGGTCAGAGCTGAATTCAGTGGAATTGAAAGACACCTTTTCCCGGTCATCATAAAGTCAGTTATTTTTTTCGTTTAACCCGGATTGCTTGGACTGCTTTGTCCGTACTTCTAACAGTCACGCTTGGAGTAATTTAGAAGCGTAGAGTTGTGATTTGACCAGACAAAAGGGAAAACAAAAGAGCGATTTGGCTATTGTTAGTTTAACCCGCCTACTTCCTGATGATGTGCAAAGCCGTGCATTCATGGTAACCAATGAAATTGCCTCTTGCTTAGCATTTGAGAATAACAATGAGCGATATGACAGACCTTGAAACTTTCACTGACTGTAAGTAAATGTCCCGAGAACAATAGCCATTTCTCCCGATGTTTGAATGCATAATAAATAATTTTAAACATTCTTTTTTTTATACGCATAATCGATAAATGCAATGATATGCCAAAGGAAATTCAGTGCTGAGGCGAAAAATGGAACAGACTCAGATGTCATCTTGCAAAGTTTTGAACACTAAGTTCTTCCAACGTGTGATGTATTATATATTTTATACTTAGTATTTTAAACAGTTGTAAATAATTGATGTTTTAATTTATTTTATTACCAGGAGATAAACTAGAAAGGGATACCGCTCCTTTATCTCCTTTTCACTTTTCTGTGGATTTGTGAATAAACAGTTATTATTGTTATTTTCAAGATCTTTATTCACGGCAAGAGCCTGGTCAAAAGACGTAGTGAAAGGTTTAAACAGAAATGTCACCGACATATGTAGTAGCCTGTGAACAGGCTCTCTGTTTGGGGAAACGGTGAAAAAATCGCGAGGAGAGTGAAGGGAAAGGGTGAGTCAGTGTTCTCGCCAATAGGAGCTTGCATCAGGATGTAATGCACAGGGGGTGCCGTGGAATGACGGTCCCAAATGTTTATCTACAGGCTCTAACCCTTTTCCCTCCCTCTCCTGGCGATCTTTTCACCCTTTGTCCCAAACAGAGAGCCTGTTCACGAGCTACATATATAAGAGGGTCTTAATGGCGTTTAGTGTTTAGTGTTATTTGCCTGTAATTTTTAGTGTTTCCTGTTAAATTTTTTAATGTTGACTGTTTCCTAAGAAATTACTGTTAAGTGTTCGGAGCTTTCTTCGAACATCTTCGGCAATAGTCGGACCTCTTTTTTAGTCTTCGGAAATCGTCGGTAGCCTTCGGAAATTTTCTGAAATAATCCGGAATTGTCTTAAAATTGCCGAAAATTCCTTGATATACTAAACAAAATAATATTGGCCTTTTTGGAGCCGTTTTTGCTTATTTCTGGAAAAAAATTACTGTTTCAATGAATTTTTTACTGTTAGTGTTAAAATGCCTAAATTTTTACTGTTTCATATTACAAAGCCAAAAAATGAAGTGTTTAGTGTTATCGAGGTACCCCCATTCAGATCCTCATATAAAAGTTATTCGTCGTTTCGGTAGTTTTTATATGAACAGCTCTATCGCTCACAGAAGGGCTATTATACAGAAAACCATTATGAATACATGGGAGGTTCCCTGCAGGGTTCTTCATTTCCGTAATCTCAACCCGAAATTTCGTGCAATCCCGTAATCCCGATGGTTGTTTTTGGCATCCCACCTCTCGCACAAACTTCCAATCCCGAGTCTCGCCCGATTTTGCTTTAAAATCCCGAAAAGCCTACTGACTACCCTCTGTCGCTAGTAATGCCAGTTTTCACTTCCGTTGGTTTTTCACTTCCTTTGGCTTGAGTTGTGTATAAAAGTGGGACGGGGACAAGGGGACGGGGACATCGGGACGCGTGTGTGGGGACTTGGGACTTGGGGACGCGAGATGACGGACTTAAGGACATCAAGCATGGGACGCGGAGACGTTTGGGACGGGGACGCGGGGACGTCAAATACAGGGACGCAGGGGACACGGGATGTGAATAATTGATTGCAAAAGTCGGAGGTAAATGCGATATCAGTCACTTTCCTCGTGAATATGTTTTGGTAAAGGCTACCCACCCTGCCCTCCTTATGGTTCCTCTATGCCTGTTTACGAAGCAAAGACTCGGCGAAGACCCCCTGCATTGAAGAAAGTGAAACCATTGCCCTGGTCTTCTTGCTAATGGAATATTGGAGCCCAAAGCTTCCCAGAAGGGTAATTTGGGTTGCGATTGCCAAAAATTATGTAGAATAACAGCATTCATTTCCAGATAAATAAAAAATTAAGTGGCATAAGCGAGCTTCGAACCCCGAAGTACTAGCTCCGAAATCTATCATATGTGCCACTACACCACGGGGAATTCGTAACAGTAACAAACGTAACAGTAAATGCTTGCTAACAGTGCTTAACCCTAATCAAGATAGTCAGTGCGCTCAGTGCGCTTTACTACTGCAAAGAAATATTTTGTGCAAACATCATAAGGTGTCTGATGTGGTTCTGGACGATGGGATCTAATGTTGACCATAAATAACACATTTTCACGAAGAAAGAGATATTGCATTTACCTCAGACTTTACCTCCTGTGTCCCTATATTTGACGTCCCCGCGTCCCCGTCCCACACGTCCCCGCGTCCCATACTTGATGTCCCCACGTCCCTCCCCTCGCGTCCCCAAATCCCAAGTCCCCACATACGCGTCCCAATGTCCCCGTCCCAGTTTTATACACAGCCCCTCGGTTTGCGGATTATGTGCCTGAACATAAAACACCCGACTGTTATGCAGCCCAGATCGATCATCGTATCGTAGATTTCAGTCCTTCTTTTCTCTTAAAATCCATCGAAGTCCTGTATCCCCGCTAGCGAGAGTTTGCAAACCAAGGAAGATATCTTGTGCACGTGGTATCACAGCCTTGTCGGAGTTTTTGTGCCGTGACATTGGGGCATACATGAACACAGGGTCCAGAGGAGATGTGTTCGTCGTTAGAACATCAAAAACCGTCGAAAACCTGTGAAAAATGGGTCATTTTGATCGCGTTACAGTTTCGTTACACATTCTATAGACCGCAAACCAAGATACTGAGGGCTCGCAAGATCGACTTACAGTATAAAATACGAAAAGCTTGTCCTTTTTTTTTACTCGGCACTTCGTGCCTCGAAGCGAAGAAATCGTTTACAGTACATTCATAAAGATCCCATTGGGCTAGTTAATCGTGCTAAGCGACAGGTATAGAGATTTTTCAAGGTGAGACTTTAAATAAGTAATTCATTTATTTACAAGAAACTCCTCTGGACCCTGTGACATAAAGTGAAAACAACAAAATGGTCAAAGAGGACTGGAAACAAGTTGATGGTGGTCGAACATGGCGGAGAAATGTTCAGCCTGTTCACGGGTTTCCGAGAGGTTTTCTGGAAGTTTTTACAGTACATTTCTTTCCCCACGGGCTCAGTTTAATTCCAAACAAAAACGAAATCCCTGTTTGTATCGTTCTCCTTGGTTTAAAAGACTGTGATGGTTTTTAAGACAGACGATAGATGTCACAATGTCAAGTGGTACTTTGGTTTAAAGAACTCGCACGAGAACTATCGTCTTAGGTTGGTATTAGCGGGAAAATCCTAAGCGATCCGATCTCAGGTAAGATCCTGAATATGACGTTTCTCGTCATTTATATTCCAGTGGTGTCTGTGGTACCCATAGCCTGTGTGCAGACCCCCCCCCCCCCCCCTCCCCCTCTCCCTCGGTCCCTCGGTGCATAAAACCTTCCTCGAACTGCAGAATTCTTTATGTCCTACTCAGCCTCATTCAATAATTCCTGATTATAATATAAACACCAATGAAATACCAGGTGAGCTTTCGCGCGAAAACTTGGTATCCTCACATGTGAAAATAACATGTTATCTTCACATATGAAAATATCACCGTTGTTATGGCTAGATAATAAATCGCGCCTTTCACACCAAAAAACTATTAAAGTGAAATGGTTTGGTAATTCATGGGTCTTTATATAATAAATAGAATATTACATGGCCGCTTGGAGATACGAAATTTCTCTTCTCGTGTTGAAAAAATATTTCACTCGTTCGCTGCGCTCAATCGAAGAGAAATTTCGTATCTCTGCGTGGCCATGTAATATCCTCTAATATTTTGAAGTTTCTCAAATGCAATGGCACAACCATTTGATTTTCCAACCAGAATCTCCAGTTTTGCCATGCTAATGGCAAGTACCCCTTTTGGAACCAAGCTACCAAAAGTTGATGGTTTCAACTCCCTTTGGGAGACCACGGATTTCATTTTGACTACTCTTCTGTTTCAGCGGTTGAAGAAACAACATTCTGATCATAATCCTTTTGTTGTACGGTCAAACCCAGTTTAACGGACACCCGCTTACTATGGACACCTCATTATTACAGACAGTTTGCTTTGTCCCTGGGGAAAAAAGGCCCTTACTTTTTCTCTAAATTCAACCAGCTTAATACGGACACCTCACTATTACGGATAATTTGCTTTTTCCCTAAAAAAGAAAGCCCTTACTCTTTCTCTAAATTCAACCTGCTTAATACGGACATGCTGGTAATACAGACACTTGGGCCCCCTCTATGTCTGTTTATATATTTCTTAACAAGGTTTCCTGTACACGATAGTTGACCATACACCTGTTTGCCCGCATAAGCCTTGGTTGCGTGCTAATGATGTCTTGGTGCATTGCAACGAATGTTAGAAATCTTTTACAAAGACAAACGTCAAGACAAAAATGTCCTTTATTATCCTTATTGACTGTAACCCTTAACATTTCCTCTTACGCCATGTTTACCAGGTTTACACCACTTTTAAATTCCCTTTGCTTCGTGGATTCCCTTTTGATGTGGGATCCCTGCAAAAACAATTTATCAATACAGTATTTTAATAAGTTAGTCAAAAATACAACGTTTTAAGCGGGAAATAGTTCTTCATAAAATATTAATTCACCTTGCCTCTTTTGGAAAATGCCAAATGTGTGTATAGTGCCAGTGCGGATCAATTGAATTTTCTGAGCAACTGACCACCTATGTAGCTACCCCCTACCCCCACCGACCTAAGTCAACTTCCACACTTACTTCTCACTTAAGGCAAAATAGTGACTTAGGGGAGGGGTAGGTCAGTTAGCCGGAAATCTCAATTGATCTTACAGTTGTTGGTTTTTGTTATTTTACCTGCATGAGGAGGGCAATCACGAATTGATTTTATATACGTAGTTCACTCCGTTTGCTCCTGCACAGTACAAGCAAGGTGAATCATCACACTTTTGCTTAAACGATCGAACAAAGCATTTTTCTGATTTGCCAACAGCATCATAGGTTATGTTACTCTCTCCGGACCAACACTGGCCAAAGAACTGAATGCCAAAATATTCGTAGCCAGCTTTCAAAGATGCGTTAGCACAATCACTCACAAGCCTGTCGACAAAACAAACCAATAGACCCTTGCATTGTTATTTCAGCTTTTGACATGGACCACTACTGGAAAGAACATCTTGACATAAGTAAAGCTTAAGTTTGAGAGTGATACGTCTAAAACGAGGAAAGAGTATAGCTCTGCAAAATTGCTAAAATTTAAAGACGCTGGTATGGTGTGGGCCAGATTGTTCCCCTCGCAATACAAAAATCCCTAAAATTTGGCGTCTTTGAGGAGGTATATCGTCGTCAGTTTTTAACCCTTTCACAGCCAAATGTGGCCAAAGGTAAATTTCGACCAAAGTTCCAAATTTCATTTTCTAAAATTTTGAGAAACAAATGGCGTCACGTTAAAGTACAGGCATAGAGCTTTCATCTGAATGGTCACATCATAGGATTGCGTTCATAGACTCAAAAGTTAGAGTCACCTTACAAAACCCCCTCAAACACTCTGGCAGTGAAAGGGTTAACAACTGGGCAAGTTTATTAACTTTAATGGCGTTCTTTCCAGCGAAGTCGACCAGTTTTCCCTGGCTTGTCCATGTTAAAAGTTGAAAAAAGCTTTGGAAGTTTTAGCTTTACAATAACGCTTAAGATATAACTGGGCGTTAAGAGCCCATGACCCAAAGTGAGCAACTCCCATATTAGACCTCTGTCACGGCGTTTTTACGGACCGGTTATCTTTAGGTACATTTGAGAGCTCTTTTTCCGCGAAAAAAGGATGCTCTGCTCTGTCTATGATCGAGCGCATTTGACTGAGTATAAGACGTGAAAAAGGGAAGAAAACTAAACGTCTTTGAAAGCTAAAAAATATACCATTTTCAGGTCTGTTCGTCTCCTGACTGGTTTGTGAGACCTGAAAGATAATCTAAATTCGCACCATATTCATTCTAAACATAAACCGGTTAGTGAAATAGCAGTGACACGAGTACATGGAATTTGCTCACTTGCTCACTCTGGGCGCTTATTGGTTGAGGGAGACCAACAGGAGGGGTCTGGGGGTACTCCTGGGAATTCTTAGTGGGAGTGTGCCGCCCGGTTCTCCAAATCATGACCCTATCAAGTTCAGAGCAAAAATTGTCCTTTTCCACACCGGTTTAAAGACCAGACCTCTAAAATCCCAACCCGTTTTCATACCTGGCCTTTAGGCATTAATTAAGTCATCATTACCGAGATTAGAGCACAAACAAAAAAATTCTTCACATGCACTGCGAATTCGCGTATTTCTATTTCCTTCTTCATTTGGAATTGAAACGAAAACTACGTCCATGCATTCCCGTAGTTCCCTCGAAAACAATACCCGATTCCAGACAAAAATGTGCAAAGTGTATAGCCGTCTTCAGACCAAAAAGGCCCAAAAACCATACCCTTTGGGGCGTTACATACCTTATTACATGGAATTTTCGCTTCACGTTAATTTCGCGATACAAAAACAAAAAAATTGCGCAATTAAAGTGACGCAAACAATGAGTATCGCGAACATAACACGACGTAAAAATTAAGTGACTCACAATATGTCCATGTAAAGAAAGAACGAGTTTATTGCCACTGAAACGTTTACAAATCACACTTTTTACTTTTCTGAGGAATGCTCAGTGTAAATGGATGTTGAGGTCAATTGACTCAAGAACAATATTTGCGTACAAGCATGAACTGCTTGTGGACGTTGTGAGAACTGTTTTGTTGTTACTGTTGACTTTTAGTCCCCGTTGTTGCGTTTTTCTTCATGATTTTGACTTTATTGTTCCCTTAATAAAGTCGTTTTATTTAATTCAAAGACACATTAAATAACTTTGCGTATGACATGTAAATTGTTGTACTCAAAAACGCGAAATTAAAGTGATTCAAAATATACAATTTTCGCAAATTTAAGTGTCGCCAAATCTGCGCTCATCAAAATCGCGAAATATACATGTCGCGAAAATTTCATGTAATAAGGTACCTATATGGCTTATATAAAGGAGTAACCGCCCCCGTGGGGAGTAGCCCGCGTAGCAGGCACTTGGAAATAGTGGGCGCAAGAAAAAACGAGCGCGCGAGAGGAAGACACGCGAGGGGAGATGGAGCGTGTCTCTCGCGCGCCCGTTCTTTCTTGGGCCTGCTACGCAGGCTGCGGGAGTAGGGGAAACAAGGATGGGGGAGTGAAGAAAACAATACACTAACAGGGCTCGCAAAAACTCCTGTCCGGTAGTCCTTGACAAGTAGGAGTCAAGTAGGGTTTTCGCAAGTGACTGTTAAGGGTACTTGTCCAATGGGTAAGGGCTAGGCAAGTCATTTTCTAAAAAAATCATTTACTAAGACGAAAAACAATTGGCCCTTCGCATTTGAAATGTGAGAGCTAATTGTCCAAAGAACAAGCTAGAACTCAACCAACAAGCTTGCATCTCGGAGCCCAGGGCTCGAGGTGACGAGCATAAATCGGTTGACTCGGTGCTAGTTCTTTCCTTAAGCCGGTAATGATTTCTCCGGTCACCCCTCCCCTCCCCGGGTTTTTCCCTCTTTTGAGCTTTTTAGGTAAGGACCCGTTGTTGTTAAACGGTAAACAGATTAAAACAACACAAACTAAAACAAAACAAGCCAAGTTAAAAAATGAACTTTCGTCTGCCCCCTCTCTCCCGGAATGACTTCCAAATGAAAGAAATGGAGGTGCTCAAAGAAAAATTAGAATTAAAGAAACCAATAGACCTTATTCATGTTACCTGCCATCTTTGCAAGCGCCTTAGGGTTGACAGGAGTAAAGCAATGTCACGTGGTATTTCAGGGGGCAAACAAGTGACAAAATTTGCCAATACGAGTAATCGCGCTGGAGTTTGTTTATTCTCTCCAAAAGAGACGACGATTTAATAGTCATGCAAAATATCCGTTTCGAATTTCGACAAGTTTTTAATACGTCATTATAACTTGAAGTGAGGACATCTGCGGTCAATAAAAGTAAAAGTAACAATGATCATTTCCACCGATAATTTGCCTTAAGATAAAAAGCTCTTCATTTTCTGTTCGCTAGAATAAACAAACTCGACGGCGATTTCTTGCATTGGCAAATGGTATCACTTGTTTGCCTCCTGAGAAACCACGTGACATTATTTTTATCCCATCAGTCCTTAAGCGCGTGCAAAGATGGCGAGTATCGTGAATAAGATCTATTTGGACGTGGTTCAGTCTTTCTTTGACCCCTAACCCCTAGGGAGACCCTACCATATTTAGTTACGCACATACAAAACCCAATGGATACCTTTATGGGTAAATACAGTCACGGTTTTCCATTTGGGGTGTATGCCAGAATATGTAGATTATTATGGACTACGACCGTGTGAGTCGGGCAGTGAGTATTAAGTAATCTCTGTCGATCTAGTCTGGTTCAACCCGCTACTTGCATTGAATGTGTATGTTTGGGCTCTAAACAACCTACGTTTCCCTACGGATTATACGGGTATGTGCCGCCCAACGGGGTCGTGATTTTGAAGCTCCTGATTTAGAACGGGGTATCCATTTCAGAGGCGTTTTCTAGAACGGGGTATAAAAAAATTCTGGATCACGGCTTTATCTTCTGCTTAAAATTGTTGCTGATTATGAAGAAGCATTTATCTGATGTATAAGTCGAACAAATAAAGAAATATCCTATTGAAAAAACAGGGCTATTTCAATTTACAAACTTTCTAGAACGAAGTATAAACAATTGGCCCATTTTTAGAACGGGGTATCAGTTTTAGGGCGAATTCTAGAACGGGGTATCAATTTTAGGGGAAACTTTTTTTAGAACGGGGTGCCCCCCCCCCCCCCCCCCGGGTCTGCGAGAATATAGACAATGGAAATGACACGGCTCTAAACTGAGAAACTTACTTGTTAAGAAACGTTTGGTAGTTTCCCCAGTCAATGCTGTCTGTTCTGTCCAGGAGCAAGATTGGCAATGGTCGTTTATATTTATCCTTGAAGCATCCAACCTTCTCGTAGTAAGTCCCACAAGCTTGAAAAAGGTAAAAAGTCCTTATTTCACGTCGGTATAGGCAAATCTTTGTTTACACTTTTTGCCTCATCAACATATGCTTATCACTTTCGATGACGATAAAATATAAACTCTGAATATTGAAAGGGCATAACAGTTTTAGTTATCTCTGAAAATTTGAGCCCAATACACCGAATGGTTTCGGAGAAATTCTCTTCTAAAAAGTCGAAATTTAACAGAGGAATTATGGCTTATTAACTTTTTTGCCACCCAGCAATTTCGCAGTTTTTGATGGCTGATATTTCCTTCAATATTGGTTGCAAAGAGCTGAAAATTGCACAAACTGTTCAACTTAATCAACTCTTTCAACTTTTGCATTTAGTTCATACATACGGCCACGGCTTCTTTGAGTTAAGTCGTATGCTAGGGAGGAAAAATGTAAACAACGACGTCAGCAAAGATTCGCCTATAGCTTGAAGTACAGTATTCACACGCATATAAGAGCCTGTGATTTCGAGGTTCAGGCTGTTCAAGTTCTTATTCAGTGAGGAATCAGCCTGAAAAGGTTCTTAAAATGTTCATAAAATCTATTTCACAAATACTATACATTATGCATGACTGGAAGTTGAATAACTTTTAATAAATTTATATAAGTATGTTCGAAATATTTACTAGTTATAGCTATTGCTAAGTACCAAAGAGCAAAGATTTTGCCTATATGCGAGCGCTGTTTAATTTGTTTAGAAGTGTCATGAATTACAGTAATTTTTGAATAAAAGATTGAACTTAAGTCGATTGCATAAGCGAAAATTACGTTGGAAGTTCCTTGGCAGTAGTGCAAGCAAGGGGCACATTTACACCAACCCACGCATGCGCACAGCTATATCACGCGGGCAGTGGCAGCCACTGACATTATCGGAACTCACCAGCATAGCATAGCAGTCGGGTCAATGAAGGGGGTAAACCCGTGTCTCAAAGGCCGAGGCGTGTGCAATGCACTCCTTTAAAGCGGTTCACGGTTATGCGCATGCGCGTCGTGACAGCTTCCAGAATAATCATTCGGGCCAACACTAAATTCGAAGAATCCAAAGAAATCATCCGTTGCTCCACGCAAGCAAAGTGAAGTCTGCTATTTCTAAAGTACCCGTGATTGTTGTTTTGTTTTCGGAGAAAGGCGTTTAGGGTACGAAAACTCAAATTCCTGAATGGAGTCGATCCAGGAAGGACGTCATGGGCGACCGACAACATGACGTTCTCAAGAGTCTTTGGAGATGGAGAAGCTTAGCCGATCGATCTGGTATGGTTCTAGGAGTATTACGTAGTGTGTGGTTTACGAAAAGAATACAGCACACTTGGAAAGTGGGAAAAGGCACGTGTGCGTTCAACAGTGATTTGATTTATGACTCTGAACTGTATACCGAAAAGTACGCAACAGGCCGCGCGTCTTCACCGATCTGGTACACTTGAAATGTTCATTGTATCTGCTGTATGATCGTATATGTTTAAGAATTGATGTTTTGAAAATAAATTGTCGCCTGAATATTCTGCTCATAATCTGGCTTCTTTATCAACGCGAAGGCTGACAAGCAATTGAATTTTATGCTCAATTTAGGATAATCTTTATACTCATACGCTGAGTGTTTTTGTCACCGGTCAGGCGCTATTTGCAGATATTTTGTAGGTTTATATAAGGCGAACAGAGAGATCAGAAATAAAAGGTTTGTTTAAAAATTTGTTTGCCGATCGGTGACTGCATTGTTACCGTGGGTACGTAAAAGACGTAAAAAGGTGAGTAAAATTTGTGCTTGTTCCGTGGTACGTTCAAAGTGTGAACGAATGTTTTACATTCCTGCAGATATTCCTCAAAAAGCGGTTTATCGTGAGTTAGCAAGTAATTCTGCTATTTTTTCTTTGCATGTCCGTGAACTCTTTCGCTTTTTCTAGAGTTCTACACTCACGAGAGCTAAGCTTCCGCTACGCTGTCTTTTCCGACGTCAATGCTATATCGCATACTCATTTATTGACGTCAGAGAGACTTACGTCAATGATGGTTTAATCTAAGCATCTGCTAAATTTGTTCAGCGGCAGCGGGTTATGAAGAAGTAGTCGTGGGATTTAAAGTCAATCAGAAACAGAGAAATGTATTGGGCAAATGATGATATATCTCTATGAGATAAATAGCCAATATGTCCCCCTACTATACTTTGGATCCATTTTAAGAAATGAATTAAAGGTTCTTTTTCCTGGTTTTTGTTAGTAAGCATTTTCGTTCCTTTAAAAAAGCTTTTTTGGTTTATTTAATTACTATTAAACAACAGAAAAAACTACCAGACAGTGCGATACGTCACCGTGTCAGTGACTAAGGGAATCATCTTCGATTTTTAGCGACTTTGCCTGTTAAATTTTTATTTGCAATCGGAGAAGATATATTGCTTATTTAAATTTCATACTCACCATTAAGGCAAACCATTTTCTTTATTAGATCGACATAGGGTGCATATCCTAAGGTTTCGTTCTCATACATGATTAATACATTGTCTCCTCCTATTTCCCTAAGCACTGTTGTATTAATCTGAGATTCTATTCCGTAACCGACAGCAAAAATACTAACGTTGTCCGCCTGCGAAAAAAACACACACTGGTAATTAGAAGTGGTGCCTTCAATTTTAACTATTCACTCTACATAATCACAGAAAGGAGATATGATTCCCACCTGGGCGGGGGCAGGCACTCAACACAGTTTGATACTTGCAGGCTACGCCCTAAAGTCTACCCCTTTTCTTTTGACATACACCTACAGTTGACTCCCGATAACTCGAACCCTCGCTAACTCGAACCTCGCGCTAACTCGAACCAAAATCGATTTATGCATGCTCTATTTAGGCTATGTTTTGTTACGTTACGTTCTGATTTATCTTTTGATTTTCACTTGACATTTCTACAATTAAATGAGATTAAAATAATCACTTTGCAGTGAAAACTTTACCTAACTCTCAGATATTTTCTTCGAACTCCCGGTAACTCGAACTCCCAGCAATAACTCGAACCTTTTTTTCGATTTCCCTTGAAGGTTCGAGTTATCGGGAGTCCACTGTAATTGCAATCTTAGAAAAATGAAAAAAGCCAAATAGGAATTAAATAGGCTAATAAGCCTAATGAATTCATTTGCAGCATCTGCACCTGGACGTCGTATTTGCCGGTTGGAATTTGCTATTGTTTTAAAGCTGAAAGACAATAAAGCTGAAAATTCCAGCGGGGAAATGTAACGGCTGCAAATGAATCCACCATGAGAATGTGGCTAAATTAGCCGAATTAATTGCTATTTGGCTTTTTCCTTTTTTTCATTTTTCTATGACGACGTTTTTGCAATTGGGTGTATCCCTTTTAACAGAAAAGGTATCCCTTTGGTATAACTTCTAATCACAAATTTCACATACATCGCTAAACCAGAAGTTTTTTTTTTTTTGCACTTTTTGACAGTCATAAAAAGCGTCTAGCCATTTTAGTTCCTCTAACAAATCTAAAAACCTTTTTAAATACAGATATTGTAATAGGCCATTTGCCCTAAGTGGTCATGTGACATTGTGTTTATGAAAATGAAAGTTACAAGATTTTGCTTTCGAAAAACGATTAATGGGTCATATCTTAAACAAAATAATAGTGATTTGGTTTTTCAAACCTGCACCATTTTCTTAAAATGAGTAAGTTCGTAGCTGGTCACGTGACCAAAATTGTAAAATTATGAATTGCCTCTTTCTGAACACAAATTTTGCACTTAAACTTCAAGGAAAATGTTGAAAAGATGATGTGCCAAAGTTTACAACACATATGAGCGTAACTATCAAACATTTAACAGGATATAAGCAAAAAGTGGTTTTGGCAGCCATGTTGGAAGGCAAGAGTATGACCTCCAACATGGCGGCCAACACAAATCATAATACTTTGTTGAAAAATCAAAGTGTCATAAAATATCTGCCTAAAGTGCGTATCCTGTCAAATTTCGGGTGTAAGATACATTTTAAGTGCTCTGTCAATTTTTGGCATCACCAAGATTCCAACTCATTGTTTAAAGGAAGCATTGGTCACGTGACCTCTTAGTGCAAGTGGCCTATTTATATGTTTTTAGGTTAGTTTGTTCACGTGATGTGGCTGGTTAGTTGGTTGGTTTCTTTGGAGAAGAAAAATCACATCTCTTACCCTTAAAAAAGGTAACGATTGGTTGAAAAGAAGGAACGTTTCTGGTGGAAAAGGCCTCCCATCCGTGAACACGAGTAACACATTTTGCTTATCTTCTCTGTCTCCTGCACTTAAAGTAAACAGTTCGTTTTTGGCTTGTAGCAGGGCTAGGTCGATTCTTGTTATGAACTGTCTAACTGGTTCAATAGTAGTGACGTTTTCTGCAAACGTGAACCTCAAACGACTGTATTTGTCGAACGTTATCAAACCAAACTGGGTTTTTAGCGCTGATATTTCGAACTTGGCATAGAATGGCTCTAAAAACGTTTCCAATAAAACTTCAAGTTTGCTTTGAGGAATACTTAGTGACGTGTCGATAAGGATTCCAATGTCTCTGTTACAAGGGATTGAATCAGCTGAAACAGAACAGAAATTAAGATTAATTGTCGTATTCCCTATTTAGAACTTGTGCAAGATCATGTGAGTAGTATAGTAAGGACCAGTTGAACCCCATATTTTGCGTAGGAATCTTACTAACTTGCACAAGAATAATTAACCCGTTCACTGCCAAAAGTGGCCAAAGTCAAATTTCAACAAAATCTCCA
Organism: Porites cylindrica; assembly: GCA_964035525.1. Lineage (NCBI taxonomy): Eukaryota > Metazoa > Cnidaria > Anthozoa > Scleractinia > Poritidae > Porites > Porites cylindrica. The sequence goes on along the minus strand of OZ037788.1, from coordinate 6,921,527 downwards.
ATTTTATTTTGGTAAAATGCCGTAAAATAAGATAAATAATACAGTGTGAAGTACTGACAGAGGTTTCATTTGAATGGTCACACCGCAGGATTTCGTCCACAGATTCGAAAGTTAAAACCAGTTTACGAGACTCCTTCTTTTATCCTGGCAGTGAAAGGGTTAACGCCTGTAGCGTCACGGCCCCTTGTTTTTATCCCGTGAATACAATGCGGTGGAATCTCATTTACATAAGTTATATATAGGTCTATTCCATTGTTAGACTAAAAACTTACAAAAGTATTCATTTGTTGATTGTAGAAGGAATAAGCGCTAACTCAACTGTGACTTAAAATTCAACGAGCCGTAACATAATTATGCAAGTTCTATGTCTTGCCGATTCCATTGTCCATCGCAGGCAACCTATTATCATGCAAAGGGACGTGACGTCATCGGCGTTAATATAGTCGTGTGCAAGTTGATGAGAATCTTGCGTAAAAAAGGGATCTAACAGTTTCTTACTATACTACATGCACAAAAATGTCGCTTATCACACAGTAATTTTTAAGGAGTTATAATAACTCCTCTAGTGGGGTTAATTTAACTCCTTACAGTGGAGTTATTTTTTGGGAGTCATTTTAACTCTAAGGAGTTTAAAGAACTCTTTTTCAGGAGTAAAAATGACCCCAGATATCGAGGAGTTAAAATAACCCCAAAAAAGAAGTTATCCTGTACCTAAATTTTTTACCCCACTTTCAGAGTTAAAGTAATTCCAAAAAAAGTAGAAACAACTCATGTAACGAATAAAAATAACCCCATTTTTGGAGTTATTTTAACTCCAGACTGGGAGTAAAAAGAACTCTTTTTGAGGAGTAAAAATGACCCCAAATTTAAAGTAACCCCCCCAAAAGGGGTTATCCTGTACCTAAAATTTTTACTCCATTTTTGGAGTTATAATAACTCCCTAAAAATTACTGTGCAGATTTTGTATATGAAAAAGACAAGAATTAGACATAAATTAGTAAAACATATTTAGAAACGTCGTAGAATTGGACTTTTTCTTACCATTAGTACTGATGATGTAAAGTGAAGTGAAAAGGATAAAGATCTTCAGCATGATCCTGATTTTCTGCAAAAGGTAAATAGCATTTAGCTTCTCAGAAATTAATTTTGAGGAAATGAAAATGTTTTAAAGTTGAGGTTGAAGTGCTTTTTCCCACACTGAAAACTTTTAGTGCTTTTTGGAGGACTCAGGAAGCTTATTCATCAACTTATGACCATCTGTGAAAAAAATGACAAAAAAATATTTTGATTGAAACCGTTCTTAATATCGGCTGTTCACGTAACTGCTCATTTTTTTGCTTAATTTTAACAATTATATTCGGAGAAAATGGACGTTCACTTGTGGAAACCTCAAAAATGTGGGCAAAGATTTAACGTTGTCTGTTCGGATTTCCTAGCTGTTTCCTAGCTAAGTCTAGTGATGCGAAAATTATAGGGATCAAAACTTACCTTTTCGAAAATTTCAGCCAGAAAAATGGCTCCCGAAAATTCTGGGTGACCTTTTTAGGGTAAAAATCCGTTTAAAATGGGCAATTATACCATTTTTTAGATGTTCGAAAATCCTAGGAGAGGCAAGCAAGCAAGAAATTTTACAACAAATGTTCCGAAAATTCTAGATCTCAAATTGTCTTCCGAACAGAAGATATTCTCCAAAAATTGTCGTTGGGTGCCCCTGATGGTTTGACTCGTGACTAAAGATGGCTCCAAATAATTCAAATGCGCAGGGGAAAAGAGAGGTTGCTATTGTGTACTTCGAGCATATCGATAAATGTGTTTACTAAAAAGCTACAGTTCATCGAAGGGTACAGATTCTTGCTGGATCTAACTTTTGCCCTGGAGTTTTTCCTTTTAATTTTAAGGAAGGTCGCTAATTTTAATTTTGGTGGTGAAATAAGTGCCTATCAATCAAAGTAGGGAGAGTGCAAATAGAAGTAACTGTTTATTTCTAGTGAAGGGATAACTGTTATCTTAAAAGCATGCCAATATCATTTCCCTTTCACCGGTGAAAGCTTGCAAACAACAAAAATGTTCAGAATTATATATTTAGTTTCCTCTTCTACTGTTCAAAAAAGCCAAGCTCACTTATCATCGACCTCCGTACCGTGTTTTGCATGCCTAATGGCCCTTATTCGTTACTTAGTGAATGTCACGTTTAAAATTCTTTTCTTTTTTTTCATGGAGCTTTTAGAGAAATATTCTCACTAAGTATTATCTTCCACATAGCAGACTTGAAGATAAGCGATCTGATTTCAAACACAATCGTTTGGACTTAGGCATATAATCCAGCTCATATCCCAACGAGTTCTAATATCGGGACAAAACGTTTGCGTCCAATTCTTAATCGCATAATTTTTTTTTTGACAGATCATTTTACACATAATTATTCCATTTCCTTTACGCTCGTCTGGCGTTTTGCTAGCCTACGAAAACCGCACCGGTGGGGATGTTTTGCGGAGAGGAACGTCTGCGACTCAGCGACAAAAATTTCATACTGATGACGTAAATGAATGTTTAAAAAATCCGGTAGTCGTGGGGTTCCAAATGCAAATTTGTTCCATTTTACGTTTTTTTACTGGTCGATTTTGGTAAAGTGTTGTGTTCAGCGAACGAGCACCAGCAAAACACAAATGCTTCTTCTAGAGAAGAATATATTCCACAGTCATTGACTGTTTTGCTATAGATTCATCGCGTTTACAGTTGACCCTTGTAGCCTTTTGTCTGTCATTCGTAAACAAAAGCTAAAACAATATGACTACTCCGTCTACCAATCAGCGCTTCTGACCGGATTTCGAACAGATTTCACTTCGTCAGTATGGAAGTTCTGTCGCTGAGTCGTAGAACATCTTCCTTGCGAAAGGTCCCCAGCGGCGAGGAGCGAGGAGAAACGGTTCTTTTCGCTGGCTAGCGTTTGGCACGCGACTAGAGGAGCCCGCAATCCTAATCTCCATGTTCTAGTGCAATTACGCATGCTTGGCACCTACATAGCCAGCATTTAATTGAATGGATAAAACGCAAGATCTCATCACGTGCCTTTGGACCTTCTATCTGATCACTCACTTATATCACGTAAAACGCAGAGTACTAACTTTGGAGCAAGAGCGTTTTGACCTTCGATCAAAGGCCTGAAACTAGTTTTAAGAACACAGATGCCATACTGTCGCTCTCGTAACGCTCTTTTAGTTGAAGGAATGCACCAATATTCTATCAGTTGTTTTTCAGTGCTTCCACACGAATCTTACATCTGCCGAATCTTTTTCCTTAAATTGGCGCTTTTTAGGAGAAGGAAAGAACAAAATATATATATATATATGTTTTCTTGAAGTTGCGTTATTATTTACCGCAGCAAGTCATTTTGCGGATCGATTCAATTATACGGTAATAGGTCATAAATGCCTATGAAATAAACGCCGATTCATTCATTCAGTTTTCACCGATCGACAAAAAAGTTTTTCATTTCCTGAGTACTTAATACGTGTTCTTAAGTTTAGGTCTCAGCAGGCAACCATGTTGGAAGTCTTACATATCTCTCAATTTTAAGTGAAATGCCTTTTTTGGCCCAACGAAGCTCTGCATTAATCGTCATCTATAAATTCTGTTGATTGGTAGGGGGTACAGTTTTAAAGGACAAACTAAGTTGAAGTAAACCAGCTATACCAACAGTGTGATTTTTTATGGTCTTATCTAACTATTAGTCGGTATATATTTTTGAAGAAAAAGGTTTTTAAAACGCCTAAACCAGCTCGCTAACGCATGGCTTTCGGAAAAGTTTGAAAGTGGCGATTAGCTGTCATGGTGAGTGTTCTAGACCTCAACTGGGTGGACTACTAGTATAGGTAGCTTGTATGGTTCTGATGTTTCTCACTGTTTTTCCATGCGGATAAGTTGGATTGAATCATATTAGATTGTATTAAATACAGGCTGTAAACGCTTTGTAATTGTTTACAAATTAAGGGGCGTTTGAATCTAACTTCGTTGAGAAGAATTTACGTATTTTTCAGTGAACAAATCGCGGTTTTGTGACAGTTAGTGTTCTTCTAATATTAAAGCCATGGAAGGCAAACCGTAACCATATAATTTCTCTTGACTTACCAGTCTTTGAGGGTTTCGCTCGTATTCAATCTACAAGTAAGCTTCGTAGACCTCTCCGAAGAAGCGGGCGTTAACAAATGATAAGAGAACAGACTTCCTGTCATATTAAAATCAGAAAAAAAAAAAGCAGACAGAAGCTTTTTACATTAAATTTAATATGTGCATGGTGAAAATGTTATGAGTTGCATAAGCCAATCTGGCTTTTTAACTTTATTGACAACAAAGTTGACGAGACACGAAACGCATAATGCATTCATTATAATTCTCTGACTGAAACGGGCGCGTGCCCAAAGCAATAAGCTAGCTGGCATGACAACCCGATTTTGTCTCGAAAATAGAGTCATTACATGTATTCGTTGTGTTGAACAATTTAGGTTGTTTGTTTGTCTTTCTAATCAAAATAGTATTGGATCGCAGGTTTTTGGAACTTGTGGAACAAAATATTGCTTCCTAATAGTTTCTCGCTTTGGAGGAAAAAGTCTAATGGTCATCGTTAAATTGTAAGCCACATCCATCACATTTAAAGAAAAACTTGTTATTTGTAAAATAAATTAAACATAAAGTCTTGGTTTGCTGAACCGTTTTAGTTAAGGAGCCATAACCAAAAAATATTGGGGGGTCACTTAATATCATATGTAACATGTAAATTACAAAACACTAGCGAAGAAAAAAGAGCTTAAGAGCGAGAAACTGGCCATTGATTCTGGATCAAAAAATAATTTTTTTTCATATTCTGTGCCGAACTCGTCACACTAACAGAATGTCCCATTCCTTCCCCTTCCAAGTAAAATAAAGCCGGCGATACTATTCCAATGGACGAAAAATTTCATTTGTCGTCCTTAAATGGTACAACTAGAGAGACCCAAGTACGTTTGATAAGTACTTTTATTTTCCCAAACCCCTTGCGAACTGCAAGTCCAGTCCGGAATAAGCCTTTGGTTGAAGTTAGTCAAGAGGTCTACTTTAGTGAACATAAAAACAATGGACCAATTTCGATATATCAAAGTCATACTTGGCTCCTAGGCTTGAGGGGAAATAAAACGAAAAAATGTAAAGTCTGCAAGCTGATAGTGTTGTACGTAAAAAATCAACTTTGCAAGACACAAACACGACACCGAGAGAATAAAAAACTGAGCGGGGCTGTAGCCGTTGACGGCTGTTTCGCCATTATTATGACTCGTTAGAGCGGCTTTGCCTAATCCCTGTACGAGGTTTTCCCAGAATCTCTTGATCGATTCACTTCGGTCGCGAATGCGAGACCACGTGACCCGAAAAGCATTGGCCGCGCGGAACAATGAGGCCTAGGGACTAAGAGGCAAAGAAAGGCTCAAGAATAAAAAAGCTTTGCTAACAAAGATATTACCCACGCACGCTTTCAGGAGCGCTGAAAATGAACCCTCGCACCCACCAAATCACGCCATATCACTAGTCTACCACGTGTATCCAGGGGGGCAGAGAGCCCAAGTGCCGCATTAGTGTCTTGAAAAAGAAGAAAATTTGAAGGTTGGCCACACCATCTTTTGAGAAACATGGGCAAAACAGGGCAAAATATACGGTATATCGGATAATATGAAATAAACCTGCGCCCCCAAAATACTAAGGCAAAAAAATAACATTAACTGCAAAGGACCGCAAGAGTATGCCGCAGAATGTTGGATATATAGCGACCGATCATCAAAAATATACCAAATAAACATTTTGAAATCTCTGCTGCCACCGAATCACTTTTGAGTGGTTTTATAACACAGAATCCTGTGAAAATGTAAAAGCCAATTGTCAGGTAAGTTTCCCTGTGGTGTTTCTACTGCAAATTGTTATTGAATGCTTTAAATCGCTCAGAATCCCGCCTTTGCGAAGTAAATATCAATTTCAGTCTGATATCATGTCTGTAAATACCATGATAAATTATCAAATAAGCCAATATGGAATTTGCTCTAAGATGCTGGCACACAGTGCCATTTAGACTTTTACAGACTCTCAAAGCCCGTTACCGGTTTCTGCTGCTCGTCTCTCGACTTCGTTGCTCGCATTCGCTCGCTTCGCGAAGGTCACTCGCGCCTACGGCCCTCTCGCCGTCGACTTGTGGCAAGCCTAAGTTCCATTCTTTAGGACTGCCTTGGTTATCTGCAGAATCCACCAGTATTCAGCATCTGAATTATTCTTTTGTAAAATCTTAGTTTTATAGTTCAAAATTATTTTTGTCACTACTGATCAAATTCCCTGATCCGCAACTGCTTTCGTAACTAAAACAGAGATAAGACAAGGTTCTAGCAACGCCTGCCATTTCAACATGCATGACGCACAATGTCCTTTTTCTATTCTTTTTCTTCAAGTTTGATTGAATTTTTATGAAAAAAAAAAGTTAAACCCAATTGTCAGAAAGGTTTGACACGAAACAGACTCGTTACTTGAGAAGGGAAAGCCCAAGAGCAGCGATGTTAATGAATTCGCATCCAATGTGTGTATATTAATAGAAGCACAACTCATTCACTCCATCGTTGTTGATAAGTAAAGGCTCCATTGTAACTTTTATCTGACCACATTTGTGGCATTCGTAACCAGATGTTACGTTTTAGCTCAGAATCGAGTTCGCTTCAGCCTGACACTTCTCAGAGGGTCTAAATGGGGGTACCTCGATAACACTAAACACTTCATTTTTTGGCTTTGTACATGAAACAGTAAATTTTTTTCCAGAAAGAAGCAAAAACAGCTCCAAAAAAGCCAATTATATTATTTTGTTTAGATTTTGGATTATTTCAGAAGATTTCCTAAGGCTACCGACGATTCCCGAAGACTGTAGAAGATTTCAGAAGACTAACGAAGAGGTCCGACCATTGCCAAATATGTCAGAAGAACCCTCCAACACTTAACAGTAATTTCTTCGGAAACAGTAAACATTAAAAAATTGGCCAATTTAACAGCAAACAATTAAAATTGTGGCAAATAACACTTAACGCTAAACCCCATTCAGACCCTCTTTTAACCATGGCAAAAAGTAATTAATGCTGACACGGCAGCAAGTGTTCTTGTTCCTTCTTGATATAAAAGTGATAGTGGATTTTGAGACTAGTAACTTATATGGACATGCTGTTTTCAGCGTTTGTTTGGTTGCTTTCTGTCGCTTTGACGGTAGCCTGCGTCGCAGACTCCCCACATCGCCTCCTGTATCTGTATACCAGTGGTTTAGATGATGCGTGGGCCAGCTGTAACGAATGCTAGTGTGACACTGGACACAAATATACTCCGAATTCTTCCAAGAGGAGAAGAAACTATCACCTTCTGAACCAAATAGCTAGAAAATTACATTTTTGACTCTAATATATTGACTCTAATTTGAAAAAAAATCAAAATTAAGTCGCCAAAAAAATCCATGCCGGATTTGCGAGCCTTAATATTTTTCCATAAAGGATTAAATGATATAATATGAACCCATGTCTCTGGTTGTTTATTCATGGTACCGTATGAACCACTCTTGGTATGAACTGATCTTTTCCGCATCTGGTAGTCGAGCATTACTACACCTGACCAATCTTCAGATTATTTTGAATTTGCCCCTCAAAACACTTCTTAATTCAAAGCACTCCAAAAATACTTGCCAAATATAACTACCCCGAAAATTTCCGTAATGGAAAATTTTAAACCCCAAGAAACATCCTTCGATCATCCCTGTCACTCCAGAGTACCCCTTAGGAATCGAGTCGACGAATAATTAGATATTTAGGTTGAGTTTGCTGATGGTTCTCCTCTAGGCTCGCAAAGGTTTTATCAGGGTCCTGCGGTTTTCCCGTTCTACGTAATACGCAACATTTTCTTCTTGCCCTCTGCAAACAAAGCTCAATAGCAATGTGTAGGACGAAGAGAAAGCCAGAAAGCGCTAGGAGAACGGGATTGGTACACACGCTGACACAAAATATTAGGCTGGAAGGGATCTCTAAGTACCATATCAAAGCAAACTGGCAAGGATACAAGCTATTTTCTGTGAGAGTATAGACAATAGAACTAACAGGGCGCTAAACTCACTTTTTAAGAAACTCTTTAACAATTATTCCTCGAGCCCGAATGTGCTCTCAGAGTCAATAGCCCATGAAGACGAAAGCCGAATAGGCTATGGACTTAGAGGCCATGAGGGCGAGAGTAATAATTGTTTTAGTAAAATCCAACTAGTTGGTCAAAAATATCGGGAATAATAAAATTCTAGCTAGTTAAAGCTAGACTTTAATCCTTTTTTGCCGCCAAAAAGCGCGCGCTTTTCGCTTATACTAGTAGGCTATAACAGATAGCCTAGTAGTAGCTCAACCAATCAGAACGCAGCATTGATAATAGACCACTAGTTGGATTTTACTAATTCCAGTTATTCCAGTCAATGTTGCCTTTCCTGTTGAGTTGCAAGAGGGGCAATGGTCGGGTATCTTTATCCACAAAGCATCCAATCTTTTTGTAGGAGGTGATCTCACACCCTGGGGGACCTACAAAAGCAAAAGCACTCGTTTTTCAAGCTGACTTGAAAGAACTTTATTCATCGTATATCGTTTCTACTCTACGAAACACTTGCTCCTATGACTTTCTTAAAATTTCGGATCAGTCAGAAAACTGTCAATACATTTCATGACAAGGTAAGTAACACAACTACCCTACCCTTCAGACCACCTTGCTTATTAATATAATCCAGCTCATATCCCAACGAGGTCTAATATCGGGACAAAACGTTTGCGTCCAATTCTTAATCGCATAATTTTTTTTTGACAGATAATTTTATACATAACTATTCCATTTCCTTTACGCTCGTCTGGCGTTTTGCTAGCCTGCAAAAACCGCACCGGTGGGTACGTTTTGAGGAGAGGTGCGTGTGTAGCATGATATTTGCCACCTCGCGAGGAGAGATACCAAGAACGTCATAAATATCATTGGCCAGTAGCAGGCGCTGTTATATACTAGGTTATAACCCGCTCAAATCATGCGTGATAGAAGTGACCCTGGTTGAAACAAAGGCTCAAAACACTTTTATCAGCCGGTTTTATTTCTTATTTCTTTGGTAAGTCAATCTGCTTTATTTCTTTTTTCATTTTTTTACTTTTATTGTATCCTTTATAATTGGTAGCCAGCCTATTTGTTCACTCTTTGTGAGCTTAGTGTTTAACTGCGTGCTTATAACTTTACACTGGTTGTTACGATGCAAAGTCGTATCGACACAATTTGAATCAGTTTAATTTTGCACAGTTGGTTTATAGAATTAGAACGAATAATTTTCGAGGTAGTTGTCTTGTTCACGTGTTACCTATAAGCTTACGTTTAGTGATCGAAAATGAATGTGTGGTCGATTTTACAGGCTGCATTGAAAATTTGTAAACTGCTTATTTGCTTGATTGTCATTCTTTGTGGCTTATTTTTAAGAAGCCCGATACAAATATAGTTGTTACATTATTTTTAAGTTGAAGCAAGCAGATTTCAAATGGTTGAGACTGGGGATTTCCTGATCACCTGCTTGTTGCAGTCATAGGCATAATCCTCATTCGATATCATAGAAGATGACATGAGCCAGCTTCAACCGTATATTTCATCACGATTGGCGATTACCATTTTTAATGGGTACGCGATCCAAAGCATATTTTTTTACTTGTTTCCAAATGAAATCCATGCACTGATCAATTCGAAACTTCAAATTCCCCCGGCAGACATAGGGCATTTGACCAGGGATTAGTGCCATGGGAGTGGGGAATTTGACAGGTAAGGGTTTCTAGGGAGTGGGATATTTGAATTGTTTATCTTGGTAAGCTGAGAAATTTGAACAAGACATTATTATACTGAACAACCTTTGTACCACATAGAGCCGGTAGTTCAGATGAGACAAATACTTTAATTGTTAACATAGTTAGCATTCTTCCCGGGGGGGTACTGCCATATATGGGCTATATAGGTATGTGCCGCTGTGAAGGGTATGGTTTTCAAGCGGTTTAAAATATGTAGTTCTCTGTGAGGGCATTTGACCACTACCTGATGGGAGAGGGATTTCGGTAGATTTTGAATTTTCAAATTGATCTTTGCATTATAGAATTAATTTGAATGCACAATAAGCATAATTGAGTGTAGAACACTTGCACTGAATGGAATATTAGAGCCTTTCATTTTTCTAAATTGAAGTTGCTGGGATTATTAAATTACTCTCTTGATTCATTTCATGCTTTATTATGATATACATGAACACCATTCGTGCATACCATACTTTATATATTCCTAATCTAAGCTCTATAAATTTAAATACTAGAATCCAGGCGTGGATCTAGGATAAAATCTGACCGAGCTTGTAGGGTGGTCTAGGGACATTTGATCATATATGTATCCAAATTTGCGCATTATAAGTAATAAAATTATTATTAAAAATTATTAAATAAATATTCTTCCTTGAGAAATTTTTTGAATTTTAATTCTCTAAACCTAAAGTCACCTTTCCTTTATTTCTGAGTCAATCAGTCTGGACACTGGCCAGATTGTAATTTGGCTTTCGTATCATATGAAGAATTATGGAGATCTCGGAGTGTGTTATCCACCTTGGCCTACGGCCTCAACGGACCTCCTCGATCTCCATAATTTTTCATAAGATACTCAGCCTCATTCATTAATTGTTAATTATTTTTATCACTACAACTGATACTTCCAAAGTTACGAATGAAAAATTCTGATATTTATTTTGTTCATACTCTGTCAGTGTCAATAGCTGATTTCTCTAAACTAATTTCAGTTATATTTCTGTGCTCTTTTTGTAGTTTACTTATACTTGATGATGGATGCAATGGATGCAAGGATACAAGAAAGATGAAACAATTGTTTTTGTTGTAATTGTCTGCTACATGTTCTCAATATGGCAAAGCCTAACTAACCTAGTTGTCCTAGCCATTTTTTGAAAGTGACAGTCTGCAGATATATTTCAGGAATTCATTCTGCAGTGGCAGATCCAGACCTTTAGATAATCGGAGAGGGGGAGGGGGAGGGGGAGGGGGAGGGGGTTGTCTAAAAAACATTTTTCCAGCACTTTGGGCCTCAGTTTGGTCTATATTATACTTTTATAGATCCATTGTTTTTTTATATAATATTTTTAGTTATTTTGGACGACTTATTAATGTCGATAATTTACTTTGTTTTAGTTTGCTGATGGTTCTCCTGATGGTTCTCCTCTAGGCTCACAAAGGTTTTATCAGGGTTCTGCGGTTTTCCCGTTCAACGTAAAACGCACATTTTCTTCTAGCCCTCTGCAAACAAAGCTCAGTAGTCAAGGTGTAGGACGAATAGAAGGCTAGAAAGCGCGAGGAGAACGGTATTGGTCGACACGCTGATCTAAAATATTAGGCTAGAAGTAATCTCTAAGTAGCATATAAGAGCAAAATAGCTAGGATAAAAGCTATTTTCTGCGAGAGTATAGACAATAGAAATATAACAGGAACCCAAATTCACTTTTTAATAAACTCGTTCCAAATATTCCAACCAATGTTGCCTCAACTGTTCAGGAGCAAGGGGGACAATGGTCGGGGACCTTTAGCCACAAAGCACCCAATCGTTTTGTAGGTGGGAGTCTCACACCCTTGGGGACCTACAAAAGCAGAAGCAGCCTTTTTTCAAGCTGACTTGAGAGAACTTTATTCATTGTGTATCATCTTCGGCAATGGTCGGACCTCTTCGTTAGTCTTCGGAAATCTTCGACAGTCTTCGGGAATCGTCGGTAGCCTTAGGAAATCTTCTGAAATAATCCGGAAACACTTGCTGCTAAGACTTTCTAAAATTTCGGCTCAGTCAGAAAACTGTTAATAATTTTCATGACAAGGTAACATAACTTCCCTACCCTTCAGAGCAGCTTGATTATATGTAAAGAAAACGTTTCATGGCAAAAAAAAACAAAAACAAAAACAAAAACAAAACAAAAGAAGGCTGTTCACCATAAAGTTTTCACCGAAACAAGTAACCGTGCCTGAAACGTCGCTGTCACCAGGGTACACGTTGTCTTTAATTTCTGATTTTAAAATTAGAGCGTGGAATTTCGTTGTCATATTTCATTGTGTTCAAGCCGAACGCCTTGGTAAATTTCTCGATTATCCAAAATTTTGTCTCTTAGGCCTAGGCCAAACGCCTAACTTTTCATGAGACACCAAGCTTGATGAGTTAAGTTCATGAAGTTCACTAAGTTCGTCTGAGTTCGTCTGTTTGGTTCGTTCAACACGTTCTATCCGTCTGAAGCAGACGGATAGAACGTCTGACGATCGTTTCCGAGACAAACGTCGATCTTCACATGTGACAAACCAAACTAATAAATTAAAAATTTGTTCGATAATGTATATTTAGCCTCGTTCAGGATAAAATTTTTAAAAAATGCTTTATGGTCGGATTCAGTTGATTGGTTCGACGCGTCCTAAGTTCGACGTCTGACCCAACAAAAGATCTTAACTTTGAAATTGAGGTGGACCCAAATTGGAGTTCGGTTCGTCTCATAAAAAGTTCGACGTTTGACCTAGGCCTTAAAGGAAAACATCTGTCAGTTTTAACGTCTATTATCCCTCAAGTATTTTTCCAAAGTTTTGATTGGTCCAGAGGCCATTGCGTCACTGCAGGTAACTGAATGCGGACAATGGTCTGCTCATGCGGAATAGAAACTTAAGTTGTTTCACTACTAGGTATAATGCTCTGATCTGCTTACTGAAGCTACGAAGCTTTCAGATACCTTTATTTAGGCTATGTGAACACTATAATGGACAGCTTTTTGCGCCGACACAAAACGCTAGCGATATAGTGTGAACACCTCTCAGGTATGTGACTCTCCACTTTGGATATCGGCGCAACGCAACCTCGTTCCGTTACAGAAATCGCGCCGAAATCACAGTTCTTATATCTAAACAAAAGCCATTCGATATGGTTTCGTACTGGAGCAAAAGCTACCCCGTACAGCATGAACATAGCCTTGCTCTTCTCCACTGTCCTTTAAACACTTGTCATTATATCTTAAGGGAAAGGGACATTGTTTGGGTCGTCAATCATTGATCGGTTAGCTGGTTCTGGGAGCTTTTTTTACTCTTGCGTAGTTTGTTAATGTTATCGAGGATAACGAGATTCTTGACCCCATATCAGAGGCTCACGCTGTTGACGCCGTAATATAGAATAGAATAACTCTAGGGTGGAGAATGGGATAATAGCAGTTCCGACGTTGTTTACCTAGGGGATCATCGTCAAATTTTAAGCTGTTGGACCATCTTTAATTTTTACTATCCTTGGCTCTTAATGATAATCATACTTTCAGATCAATCGGAGAGGATTAAGTGCATTTTTTAACTTATGCTCTCTACTCCGAGGGCTATTTGTTATTTCATAAGCTCGAACTTCAGAAAAATCACCGCTGCAATCTTTTCCATCTTCACTCGTCGGGTGGAGCTGTGCAGGTTCTACCACGCGTCTGTATTCCAGAGCCACATGTAGCACTACACAGACTCCATTCGGACTGCTGCGAGGAAGCAGCGTTCACAGCTATATGTTTGTAGGATACCACTATTACTCACTTATACTCACTACTCGGAGGAAAATTTGTTTTTTCACAAGCTCGAACTTCAAATATATTTTAAATAGGTTTTTTAATGCTTTTATTACCAATGTAATGCGCGTTTGATCATGTTTATGAAAACCTGCGCAATTTATATATTATTCATGATACTAATTAAAATGGTGAGGATCATGTTGAGGATAACGACGATGATGATGTTAATAAAGGTCATGATGGTGATGATGACGACGAGGATGATGATGACGATGTTGATAATGATGATGATGATCTTTTTTGAATTCGCCACGGTGACTCAACACGGTAAAAGGGGATGAAACAGGACTTGAGTCCCAACTGATATCAACCCCTTTATTACCCACCCAACCCATAAAAGGTTATACCACAACACCAGGGTCTACGCCCCCTACTCTTTACGAACTGTAGTGTGGGTTCTTTTACGTCCCACAAGAATCAGAACAGCGAAAGAGCAGTGAGACGGGGCCTACAGTTTTTCGTCCTTATCCGGGAAGACTAGAAGTCTAACCATTTGTAGATGTGACAACAAAGGCAGCACATTCTCCTCATTTATTTTAAGACCCTGAGTGTTGGTCCAGATGGGGTTTGAACCTGCAACCTCCCACTCGGCACACTGTCGCTTATCCAATTGCGCTAACCGAGCGGCGGTAATGATGATGATGATGATGAGGAGGAGGAGGAGGAGGAGGAGGAGAAGGACGATGATGATGTTGATGATGATGATACTAACATTAATGATGATAACGATGACAATGAGAAAAATGACGTTAATGATGATAATTATGCTAGCACTGTTTATAATAACAATAAAAGCGACAACAACCCTCAAAAATAAATTATTACAAATTGAGCACACTACCTGTCCGCTCATTTACTAAAAGCTTTCAATTAATTTTTGAATCAGCGCAATCTACAGATTAGTTAGTTATAATTATCTGCTAAAAGACAACTGACTAAACCGTGGATTGCGCGCGTAATGTATGATTTCCAAGAGCAATGTCAAATTGAGTCCCGTGCAAGGCTGTGTTTGTTATTATTTTCTTAAAAACAATGTATAGTAATAATAATAATAATAATAATAACAAGATTTCATTTTGATCACACAGCAGAAACCCCTTTGTGCAGAATGTGCGGAAGAAAGGGAGAAACGGTGGCCAATGTGGTGAGCGAGTGCGGTAAGACAGAATATAAAGGAAGGCATGATAACGCGGCACGGTATATCCACTGGCAACTTTGTGGTAAATGTGGATTGGAAAGAGCTAATAGCTGGTAATCAACAGTTCTTGATTACAGGAATTAAAAACGAAACATTTTTTTTCTGCTTTTGTTTGGTCCTGAAAATAATTTTTCACCTGAAAGAAGTTAACTTGAATTTCAGCCCCCTCTCCTAGTTGCAAACTCCCGAGATTTTCACCATGGGGGGTTTGCGACTCGAGGAAACGGTTGAAATTCAGGCTATAGAAAGAAGTGCTCGGAGACTTGCATGAAAACGTGACCCATATCCTGTAAGACTCCAGCACTGATTACCCGTTAATTGTCAATCTACCGCTGAGCACACCTTGTGCATAAGCTTCAGAAACTGAAATGAGAAGACAGAGAAAAGCTGAAAAAATTTTACCGTTTTATACTACTACATGAGAAATTTCTGCAATTTGATTGGTTTAGAGCAGTGGTATTTCAGCTTAATTTGAAATACCTGCTTATGAAAATTACAAGCCTTTGCGGTTAGTAGTGTATACAAATAATAGCATGATTTGTACGTGATATTTGGTATAAATACCACTCGAAAAAATTTTCAAAATATCACTACAAATCATGCTATTACCTATACAAATACTTCATGGATAGAAAACTGTAATTTTGTACCCAGATTTCTCGAAGGCTTCCTGCAAAAAGGATAAATAAGTAGAAACATATCGGAATTGGAACCCCTCTTATAACAGTAATATATATATAGGGTGTAAAGTGAAGTGAAAACAAAATACATCTCCAGCATGGTCCTGGCTTTCTGGAAATGTTAAATAACATTAAATTATAATAAATAAATTTGAAAGAACTGTGTTTGGGAAGTTTGTCCAGATTGGGTAAGGCAGAAGGTTTCCAGCAGAAGTGTTTTTACCACACTGCAAACCTTAGCCGACGGAGATTATTCAAGCTATGACCATAGTGACTTAAATATGCCCGCAAGACATGTGTCTCGGTGGACACCGATCCAACCACCACCAGAAAAACATCGCTGAGAGATATACCTTGCATCCTTTCAATTTTTTTTCGCTATTTTTCCAAGTCGCTTAGTTACCTAAAGAAGGGGAAATTAGGTTGGAGCTGAAGAAAGGGGACGGTCACCGTGACGGAGTTCAGACGGAGATGGTTTAAGTCATTACCTTGTTGTTCCCGTTCTTAAGTAAACCCAAAATTTGGTCATTTCAAGTTTTAGTTGTTCAGGGGTGACAAACAAAAATTGCAAAAATGACACTGACGTGCAGTCAGTTATTGTTTTGCTCATTAAGCCTTTGTCCACACTTATGCATTTTCGTTCGAAAACGTATTCA
Organism: Porites cylindrica; assembly: GCA_964035525.1. NCBI lineage: Eukaryota > Metazoa > Cnidaria > Anthozoa > Scleractinia > Poritidae > Porites > Porites cylindrica. Next base: position 6,905,297 of record OZ037788.1, on the reverse strand, counting down.
TTTCGATGCGTTTAAGCCGCCACACTAACACCTTAACGTTTTCATCAAAAACGCATCGATTGGAAAACGCCCTTGAAAGACCAAAACAAAAACGCATACGTATCGCATTAGTGTGGACGGTCGAAAAAGGTCGAGAATGCATCAAAATAAAAACGATTACCGGAAATATCGCAGGCGCGTGTCTTTGTAGCATGCGTAAAGAGCTGAACTTGAGTCTCAACGTGCAATTTCATTGTTTTGAACGTTTTAGTGTGGAAAGTCGAAAACACATCAAAACGGTAGTGTGGACACGAACCCATCGATGTGACTTCGATGACAACGAAAATGCATACTATACTTTTGAAAACGCATTGGTGTGGACAAGGCCTAAAACTGTTGTCCTTTCTGACGTTCCCGTTGCCGTTGCCGTCGTCATGTAGTAAGGAACTTAAGATAGCGACGTTTTCGGGGCGAAGGCGACCGGACTGGCAGAGCAAGCCTGGAACAGAGGTAGCCGTCGCTTCCCTCCAAACTTTAGTCCGAACATTAAGATCGCAGTGAACGCAGGAGGACGGCGCCTTGGAAGACTACCGAAGAGGAAAATATGGCTTCACATAAATAATTAAGAGAATGGATACTAATTTGCTTGCATGCAACAACAATAACAACAACAACAACAACAACAACAACAACAACTTTATTTCAGTATTCCCACTTTAGTATGTCGTATTACCTACTATTCTAAACAATTTTCAATACATACGTTTCATTTACGTGTACTCTAACGAAAAAAGTGAGATAAAAACACACAATTCAAATATCGGAGTTCGTACTTTTTGTCTAGATATTCATTTGGCTCGTAAGACAATTTTGTCGATGTAAAGCTCACTTACGGTTTGCTGTTTGTCGTATTGGATCAGATTGGATCTTCACTCTGTGACATGAAACATAGAAACATTACAAAGATGTAAGTCTAGATAACGGAGCTTGAATATCGAGCTTGAAATGTGACTCAAAGAAAACAAGGACAATTTAAGAACGATAATCTGCAAAATTCTCACGTTCTTAAAATACTCACGTTCTCGCCACAACGCCAAACAGACCAGTTTCACGTCGCCAACGGCAACGGAAGCACGACGGCAATGTGGTGAGCAATGATTGTCTTTACACTAAGCTGTTAAGTAAGACTTACGAGCTGCTAAGTTTACTTAACCAAAAATTCGTGTGTGAAGGCCTAAGTAAAATCTCAAGTAACTTTGCTTTGCATCTCATTAAAGTCGGAAAGTTGAAACGATTCAAGAAAGTTTCAAGCGACTTGAAAACCATCTGAACTATCCTTAAAACCGACTTGCGTTTTCTTGAGCTTTGAGAAAGGCGAAACATGTCAATCAATCTTAATTATGCTGCGTGGGAAAATAGCCTTAAGTTAACCTGAAGTAAAAAAGAATAGGTTGTGTGTGAAGCTTTATTTTACTTGAAGTAATTGAAATTTACTTGTCTTGAAATATTTCTTAGCTTATTTATGCTCTAGTGTAAAGACTACCAATGTGATGAATTGAATTGAATTGCAAGAGCATGCACAATATTGCACAAATCATGATGTCACGTTCGGTTAAAGTTGCCGTCGCCCCGAAAACGTCTCCATCTTAAGTTCCCTAGTTTCTTAAGGTCCCTGCTTACTCGTTATTAGTTCGCGTAGTTTCCTAGTTCAGTGCGTTTAGCAAAAAAAATTCCTGTCTGGGAAGGGGTTATCGTCTGTTTTTTTTGCCGTTGCATTACTATATGAAGCATACATGAAGTAAAAACAACAAAACGGTCAGAGAGTACTGGAAACAAGTTTGAAAAAAAAACATGGCGGCAGAATCTGTTCACTGCTTTATTAAGACGTTAAGACGTTATCTGGACATTTTTTCCGCGCAGACCCAGCCTAATGGGCTCAGGTTAAATTCAAAGGAAAACAAAACCCTACGTTTTAAAAGACGTGATGATTTTCGTGGCACGAACGATGGATGTCATGATTTCACTTGGTACTCTCTTCAAACTTTGGTTTTCATCCAAGTACTCGCACGTGGTTATATATCCATTAAAAATGGCGAGTTTTCGGTAAAACCCGAGGAGATCCTGGCCATAATCTAAGGTAAGATCTTGAATATGATGTTTCTTGTCATTTATTTTCCGGTGGTATCCATTTAGAAATCGTTTTGAAAAGTCATAACATATTACCAAGAGGTAACGATTCACGCAAAAGTCACCGAAATCCTATAATTCCGCTATATTTTAAAGATCACTTTCTGGCTCAAAAGTAGCCCTAGCCTATTCACGGAATTGTGGTAACATATACACGTATTTATCCAAAATGAAAGTACCAGATGGAAACTTCTAAACTATCTCAGAAAAATTCCATGATTCCACATATAAGTCACCCCATGTAAGGGAATCCGGATTACAGAATCCGGGAAATTTTTGCTTGTGGAATCCAAAATCCGGAAATTTTTTCTTGTAGAATTCAGAATCTTGGGCTTTTTAATCCAAAATCCAAGTTCAACTGTCAAAAATCCTGAATCCATTATCTGGAATGCGGAATCCATGGCGTGAAATTTCCAGGGCCTCACTGAATATCACTCATTGTGAGGTGAGCTCCCTGTATAAAGATTGTTATTAGTATTATAATTATTATTATTATTATTATGTCGCAGTATGAAACTTTGGAATGCTGTCCACATTATGAGTAGTATAGGGTGCATAGCGTAACCTACACCACTTGAGAAGCTATACTTAGAAGTAAAAAAAGGTCAATACGAAACCTAATACCATCCTAAAATGCATAATGATATGAATCTCTCTACTTAAAAAGCCAATTTAGAATATTATTAAATTCTGATACTCTGTAAAACCTACGCTAAGACATGATGATATGATTATCTCTAATAGAGGCCTAAGTAAAAACATCAGCAAGCTTGTGTTTCTAGATTTCTAGAGAAAAAACAAAAACCTAAAAACTGGAGTTTTTTATTATTATTGTTATTATTATTATTATTATTATTATTATTATTATTATTATTATTATCATCAAATTCAGAATCCAAGATGTACTTGGATTTCCTTACATTGGGTGATTATAAACAGCCACTTTGATATAAGCGCTGGGCTTATACATCTTCTTAAGGGGTTTTAGGAAAGCTTATGACCCGAGGGACTTACAGTGTACATGTGAGGAGGCTTGTAGCCGGAAATAGAAACAGTGCTTTGCAACAAGCTACAGCAGTGCTGATCAAAATATGTTCTGAAATTACTGATTGTTAATTAAGCTTCAAAATGTTGTAATACCTCGAAAAACATTCCCCCTTAGCAGAAGCCTATTTCCCGAATAACAGGGAAAAGAGGCCTCTGCTAGCAGGGAATAAATCAAGTTCATTTCAATACATAAAAGTAACAGCTAGAGGGGGGCTTATATCCAGAGGGCTTATAATCAGATGTTTACAGGTAGTTTGGCTGGGTTTTAACTGGGGGGAGGCTCAATAAGCGGAAGTTTACAGTATGAAGGAACCAGTCAATGAAAGTGGGTTTTGACTGAAAGATGATGTAAATTATCTTGCAACTGACTGACTGGGAAACTCGCAGTATGTGACGTGCATCGTGTGACTTTGTTTCTCCACTGACGTTTCCGTTTTTTTTTTTTTTGGCCAACGCTGTATCAAAAAGATTTAGTAGCAAGTGACAGAAAGTCAAATTTTTTGTTCTAAGAATAGCACAAGCATCAAAGCGTAAACAGCTTGTACGGCTTTGCGGAAGATCACGACGCGTAAAAGTAACTAATGCGTTACTTTTTTGGGATTGCACCTCACAATACACAGTATCTAAACTGGGAACCAATTAGAATTCGATTAGTCTTACATACATCCACGTGATATTTTTTTATAAGTCAATAGCACGAGGGAGATATTCGTTTTGAGTAACGATGCTCGTGGAAGGACGTTTACAGTTCGTTTTATTTTAGCCCGATCTCCTGGAATTTGAACTGACACTAACTATAGGTAAGGGAAGCAAAAGTTTCTATGTGAAACGTTGGTAAAAACAGCTTGATAATGGAGCTCTAAAAGTACACAAAAGTACTTCTGTCTTGTGGAGAGGCATAATGCGAATTTTAAAGCCAGATAAGTGGAAGAAAACTTATCGCTGACTAGAAGAAGAGATATTGAAGATTCAGTTCGAGCTGTGTCATTTCTAGCGCGATTAAAGTCTAGAGTAAGGGCCAAGTCGCACTAGAGGACAAAACTGTTTATTTATGTCAAAAATCTGTCATCACAATAAAAAACCAAATGCGACAGGTTTGTTCACCAAAGGACAAAATTTGGTCCCAGACGGACAAACTTCAAAGATGCCGTCGACTACCTCTTGAGCAGGCCAAATTGAGACAAATCTTGGAAAACAATAGCAAGAGTGTTTTAATTCGGAAATGATTTGACAGGTGATACGTAGCAGAGTCTCTATGCTATAAACTTCGTTGTAAAACGTTCTCATTTCGCAACAAACATGAATCCCGGCGCGGACGACCAATTTTTTTCGTATGAATATCCACGATATCCACCAGGATGGATCTATCCTTTGCCAGGCCCTTACATGTTTGATGATCGAGGAAATCCCAGCCCATCCCGACCACGAGTACTGACTCGTTGCCAGAATCCCTCCAGTTCACAGAAGATAGCTCAATGCCGGCATCAACCCCACGCCATCTTCTTCGCGCCGTGCATTTTCGTCAGTCGAGAACAAGAAGGCTCAGGACAGATGCAGTAAAGTAGAGGAGAAGCTTTTAGTTCAACTGTGGGCTGAAAAACATTAAACAATTTCTTACTCCAAAGCTTGGCCTCAAGGATCGCACACTTACTTCGATTTGCATAATCTCGTATACAGTTTTACTTAATAATGAATTTGTACCTCACTTCTGATCTTGCAGGGCTAAGTTACGTTTAGTCGACATTTGGTTAGTCTCTGTTGCAACCGTTTTTGTCTCGTCTCCAATAGGTGGAACGTTGCGTGATTAGCGAGGGAGACTATAACATTTGGTAGACTGAACTAATGCCCTGAAGAAGGAATACGCTTGATGAAGCCCTATATTATAAAGCCTAAAATGATCCATCGTTTAATTGAAGGTCAAATAATTAAGGTTAAGACTGGAGTAAAGTAAAGTCGCTCGAAATTAAGGCTGACCTTGCGCTTAATTTGTCCGTGATACCTGAGTGATAAGAGTAAGAGATCAAAATCAATGAAATACATGTAACAACTGTGCCGTAAATCAGATCTACATGTTGTGACACGTAACTGAACTAAGTAAGCATTTTATCTAAAAAAAGTAAGTGGAAACAAGGTTTCTAAAGCATTTTAGAGTCTTGTATTTAACACCTAAAATGAAGGATTATTATGGAGCAATTCGCCTCAACCTGTGACATGTTAAGATTGTACTTTACATTCAAGAGCCAATTAGAATGCGATCAGCCTCAGTACCTACAACCACGTGATATGATTAAGCCGATCTAAATTATATGCAAAAGGCCATGAGGTAGTTTTGATTTGAGTGAAGATGCAGGCGGCAGGGTTTTTTTTTTAGCCCGATCTTTTAAAGTTTCGACCAGGTGAAGAGCAACAGAGATTTAGGTAAGGTCAAAGAAAGCTTTAATGAAAATTTTTTATTAAAGAACTTGATTATGGAAGTCCAGAAGTACATGGTATCTACTTCCGCCTTTTAGAAGAAACTGAGAACTTTTGCTGCTAGGATAGGTTTTATGCTAGTTTAAGAACTGATAGTTTTATTGTTCAATCGTGGAAAATTCGTCGCTGACTAAAGGAAGACACAAGTGATTGGTTCAGCTTGAGCGGTACACCATTTGTATCTTTCTTTCTTGTTTGCCCTACCGACCGACCCACTTTTTTGTTTGAGACGGATGGATGAATAATAAAATACCAAAAAATCAATGAAACTATACGAACTATCGCTATGTTCGAAACGTTACCTGAACTTTGGCAACGGTTTTCCTTTAAGAGTATTTACGGCAGACGCTACATCTGTGTCTTCAAACAGATCAACGGCACATTCTGGCAGCATTTCTTTACAAGATGACGGGGTTGTCACTAAGATTTCAAGTTGCCGGGTAAATACAACAAGTTGGCGGGGAATCAAACGGCTAGGGATTTCTTTTGGTTCTATTTTTCTTCTATTTTCCAATAAAAGTAGCCGGGGGCCACTCTCTTAGTAGCCGGGGAAAATCCCCGGCTCCCGGCTCTTAATGACAACCCTGTAAGATGTATACACGGCGTCGGAGAAATTCACACAACAAGAAGCAGCCTCCCTAGAAAAATCAATCGTGCACACTGCCATGCCATCGTCAGTTTGAGAGGTTGTTTCTGAGTGTCTGTTGAGAACTTCTTCTGGGAGAAGAATCTTCTTCTCGCGTGTTACTATCTCATCTTTCCAGTTCGTCGCAGCTTTGTAGAAAGCAAAGCATGCTTTCTTCTGCATGTTCGCTATAGCGCCTTCAAGATTTTCACGCTCAGTCCAATCGGCTTTGAGCTGAAATAAGGATTTCCTTGACCAACCTTTAGGTTGTCTTGGCTCTTGTACTTGTTGTGGAATATCCTTTATTTTCTTGGAGTTCGTTGTCGATCCGCTAAGGGAATTTCCATGGAGCCTCTTAATTCCACCTTCCGTAGACTGTGAATTGCCCTCGTCGATCCTGGCTTTGACAGCACTTTCAAGTTCATGAAACGTCGTGCAGCAATTGAAAATTTTTCTTGCACATTTTTTGCAAGCTGATATGGATTCTTCGCTCGCTGCATTACAAATACCTATCCCAACGCTTATGAGTAAGTTCGACAACACGATACTGCAGGCAGTGGACAATGTTTTTTCCCGTTAACTCTCCATTTCGTGCGGCTTTGCATAACGGCACAGCCCCAGCTACTAGAATTTCATCACAAAGAAAACATTTTTTACTTTTTTAGCGAGCGCTATCTGAACATCGCCGTGTAATTTTCTTTTCTCTTCCCGTGAGAGACATAGAGGGATAATAGGGAGCGGGCAGACGTTTTCCGCGCCTCGTTGAAATGAGATTCCCGCCAATGTACGCATAGCGACTGACTTCCGGTAAATGCTGATTGGCCCATTAACTTGACAGATAGAGCTGACGTTTGTTTATTTAAATTAGAGGGCGGCTGGCGGCTTGTTAAATAAATGTATCAGGCGTTATTTTTTTTCCTCTCGCCTCGTCCGCCCTTGAAAAAAAAAAAACGCCTGATCGCAGCTAATCCTACCCCCACCTAAGTCAACATCAACACTTACTTCTCACTGTGGTCAAAATAGTGACTTAGGGGAGGGGTAGGTAGTCAGTAATTTTAACATCCAGTAGGTAGTCAGTAATTTTAACATCCAGTAATTTTACTGATTATGTTACCCCCGCAGAACACATTTTTAATTTGGCAAAAGTATCATGCTAGGAGGTCTTCAATTTAATTCAGAAAATACCGAGTAATAAAGCCAGTGGTCTTGATAACATCTCAGCACGTCTCCTGAAAGAAGCGTCTCCCATAGTTACTCGCAGTCTAACTTTTATAATAAATCAGTCAATTACCACTGGAATATTTCCAAATGCTTGGAAACGAGCTAGAGTTTCGCCATTATTTAAAGAAGACCTCAGGACTGATCCTAACAACTACAGACCTATCTCAGTTCTGCCTGTAGTAAGTAAATTAATTGAAAGAGTTGTTTTTAATCAGTTATATGAATATCTAAATAATAATAACTTGTTAACTGAATTACAATCTGGCTTCAGACCTATGTTTTCCACTGAAACAGCTTTACTTGAGGCTACGAATGAATGACTATGGAATATTGACAACAGTCTCTTAAATGGTGTGATATTCCTGGACTTGAAAAAAGCTTTTGATACCATGGATCATGCTATCCTTCTGGGAAAGCTTAAACTCTATGGGGTCAGTTCTCAATCTCTTAACTGGTTCCAGTCCTATCTATCTGACCGAAAGCAACAAACGTTCATTGATGGAGTTTAATCTGATTTCTGTAATATAACATGGGGTATTCCACAGTGGTCTATTTTAGGCCCTCTCTTATTCACTATTTATATTAATGATCTCCCTTCATGTAATTTGTTTTCAAAACCCAGAATGTATGCAGATGATACTACCCTTACCACATCTGCAGAAGACCCATGTGTCCTTGAACATAAAATGAATTATGATATGAATTTAATCCAGTCATGGCTGTCAGCAAACAAATTAACTTTAAATGTTACGAAGACTAAATACATGCTTATAGAGAGCCAATTTAAGTTATCCCAAATAAATAGTGACTTCACAGTCAAAGTCAATAATACACCCTTAGAAAGAGTAATTAAACATAAATCCCTTGGAGTTCAAATTGATGAATCTTTGAACTGGCGCCCACACATTCATACCATTTCAAAGAAAATATCCGCTGGTATTGCTATCTTAAGGCGTGTAAGTCATTTTATACCATTTGATACTAGAGTGAATATGAACAATTCACTGGTAATGCCATATTTTAATTACTGTGGTGCCGTTTGGGGTAATATCAATAAGGGACTAGCAGACAAACTTCAAAAGCTGCAGAATAGGGCTGCTAGAATTCTCACCTTTTCTAACTATGACGTTCGCTCAAGTGTTTTGTTGGATGAGCTTGGCTGGGAAAGGCTAGAATATGTAAGACTTAAACAGTTGGCTGTGACAATGTATAAAATCCATAATAATCTTTCCACATCGTATCTGAGGCGGATCTTTACCAACACCTCAAATGTACATTCACACAATCTTAGAAATTCTGAGTTAAATTATTATGTCCCCAGACCCAGAACTGAGTCTGCAAAAAAGAGCCTACACTACAGAGGATCTGTTCTGTGGAACAAGATTCCCTCCGAGATTAGAAAACTGCCTAGTTTAAATGTTTTTAAAACTTCAATTCATGGGAAAGATTTTTCTAATACACCATGACCCATTGTAACTCTTATTATTCATAATGTAAGTTTTTGTATTTTTAACATTATAGTCAATAGTTCCTCAGTCTTTTAGTCTTAGTATTTTAGTCTAGTTTTAAACACGATTCCTAGGAAGACCATGTAAAATGATACGATTTCGTGTATAAATAAAGATTGATGAGGACGATGATGAGTCTTGGTTCTTGTTATTTTACCTGCATGAGGAGGGCAATCACGAATTGATTTTATATACGTAGTTCACTTCTGTTCCTCCCACACAGTACGAGCAAGGTGTATCATCACACTTTTTGAAATTCGGACCTGTGCAGTTGTCTGATTTGCCAACGGCATCATAGGCTATCTTACTCACTCCGGACCAACACTCACCATAGAACTGAATGCCAAAATATGCGAAGCCCTGTTTCAAAGTTGCCTTAGCACAATCACTCACGATCCTGTAGACAAAACAAACCAATAGACCCTTTCATGGTTATTTCAGCTTTTGACATGGGCCACTACTGGAAAAAAAAAAAAACGTCTGGAAATAAGTGAACTTGCCAAGTTTGAGAGTGATACGTGTAAAATGAGCAAAGATATAGCTCTGCAAAGCTGCTAAAAATTATAGACGCTGGTATGGTGGTGGTGGTGGTGGGGGGGTGGTGGTGGTTTGGTTGGGGCAAGTTTGTTCCCCCGCAATACAAAGGTCTGTAAAATTTGGTGTCTTTGAGGAGGTATATCTTTGTCAGTTTTAAACGTTAAAAACTGGGCAAGTTTAATAACTTAAATGGCGCTCTTTCCAGCGAAGCCGACCGATTTTCCCTGGCTTGTCCATGTAAAAAGTTGAGAAGCTTTGGAGGTTTTAGCTTAACAATAACGCTTAAGATATAACTGGGCGTTAGGAGCCCATGACCCAAAGTGAGCAACTCCCATATTAGACCTCTGTCACGGTGTTTTTTACAGACCGGTTTATCTTTAGGTACATTTTAGAGCTTTTTTTCCGCGAAAAATGGACGCTCTGCTCCGTCTATGATCGAGCGCATCTGACTGAGTATAAGGCATGAAAAAGGAAAGAAAACTAAACGTCTTAGTCTGCTGACTGGTTTGTGAGACCTGAAAGATAATCTAAATTTGCACAATATTCATTCTAAACATAAACTGGTTAGTGAAGTCGCAGTGACAAGAGTACGTGGAATTTGCTCACTCAGAGTTATAGGCTCCTCTGGGCGCTTATTGGTTGAGGGAGACCAACAGGAGGGGCCCGGGGGGTACTCCTGGGAATTCTTAGTGGCAGTGTGCCGCCCGGTTCTCCAAATTCTGACCCTATCAAGTTTAGAGCAAAAATTGTCCTTTTCCGCACCCGTTTAAAAACCAGACCTCTAAAATCCCAACCCGTTTTCAGACCTGGCCTTTAGGCATTAATTAAGTCATCATTACCTAGATTAGAGCGCAAACCAAAAAAATTCTTCAAATGCATTTCGAATTCGCGTATTCAGGGCTCCTGGCGTATTTCTATTTCCCTCTTCATTTGGAATTGAAACGAAAACTACGTTTATGCACTCCCGTATTTCCCTCGTAAACAATGCTCGATTCCAGACAAAAATAGGCAAAGTGTATAGCCGTTTTCAGACCGAAAAGGCCCAAAAGCCATACCCTTTGGGGCGGTACATACCTTGTTACATGAAATTTTTGCGTCACGTTAATTTCGCGATACAAAAAAAATCGCGAAATTAAAGTGACGCGAACAATGAGTGTCGCGAACATAACACGACGCCAAAATTAAGTGACTCACGTTATGTCCATGGCAAGAAAGAACGAGTTTATTGCCACTGAAACTTTTACAAATCACATTTTTTTACTTTTCTGAGGAATGCTCAGTGTAAATGGATGTTGTGGCCAATTGACTCAAGAACAATAATTCCGTACAAGCATGAACTGCTTGTGGACATTGTGAGAACTGTTTTGTTGTTACTGTTGACATTAGTCCCCGCTGTTGCATTTTTCTTTGTGATTTTGACTTTATTTTTCCTTTGATAAAGTCGTTTCATTTAAATCCAAGACATGTTAAATAACATTGCGTATGAAATGTAAATTGTTGTACTCAAAAACGCGAAATTAAAGTGATCCAAAATATAAAATTATCGCAAATTCGCGAAATAAACATGTCGCGAAAAGTTCATGTAATAAGGTACCCATATGGCTTATATAAAGGAGTAACAGCCCACGGGGGGAGTAGTCCGCGTAGCAGGCGCTTGGAATTAGTGGGCGCAAGAAAGAACGAGCGCGTGAGAGGGAGACACGCGAGGGGAGAAGGAGCGTGTCTCTCGCGCGCCGTTCTTTCTTGGGCCTGCTACGCAGGCTACGGGAGCAGGGGAAACAAGGATGGGGCAGTAAAGAAAACAATACCCTAACAGGGCTCGCAAAAACTCCTGTCCGGTAGTCCTTGACAACTAGGAGTCAAGTAGGTTTTCGCAAGTGACTGTTAAGGGTACTTGCCCAATGGCTAAGGGCTAGGCAAGTCATTCTCTAAAAAAATTATTAACTAAGACGAAAAACAATTGGCCCCTGCGATTAAAATGTGAGAGCTAATTGTCCAAAGTACAAGCTAGAATTGAACCAATTTTCGAGCCCTGCCTAAATTTGACACAGGCTTGTATTTCGGAGCCCAGGGCTCGAGGTGACGACCATAAATCGGTTGATTCGGTGCAAGTTTTTTCCTTAAGCCGGTAATGATTTCTCCGGTCACCCCTCCCCCCCCCCCCCCCGGGTTTTCCCCTCTTTTGAGCTTTTTGGGTAAGAACCCGTATAAACGAATTCTTTAGAACGGCGTAGGTTGTTGTTAGACGGTAAACAGATTAAAACAACACAAACTAAAACAAAACAAGCCAAGTTACGAAATAAACTTTTGGTCTGCCCCCTCTCCCGGAATGACTTCCATATGAAAGAAATGGAGATGCTCAACGAACATTTATGTTACCCGCCATCTTTGCAAGCGCTTTAGGATTGATGGGAGGAAAGCAATGCCACGTGGTATTTCAGGGGGCAAACAAGTGAGAAAATTTGCCAATACGAGTAATCGCGCTCGAGTTTGTTTATTCTCTCCAACTGAGACGACGGGTTAATTGTCATGCAAAATATACATTTCGAATTTTGACAAGCTTTTAATACGTCATTATAACTTGCTGTGAGAACATCTACGGTCGCGACTGCATCTAAAAAAGTAACAATGATCGTTTCCACCCATATTTTGCCATTATCGTCCTTAAGATAAAAAGCTCTCCATTTTCTGTTGGCTAGAATAAACAAACTCGACCGCGATTTCTTGCATTGGCAAATTTTATTGTTTGTTTGCCCCCTGAGAAACCACGTGACATTATTTTATCCCATCAGTCCTTTTAAAAGCGCGTGCAATGATGGCGGGCATCGTGAATAAGGTCTATTTGAACGTGGTTCAGTCTTTCTTTGGCCCCTCTCCCCTAGGGAGACTATACCATATGGAAATGACTCGACATGGCCCTAAACTTAGAAACTTACTTGTTAAGAAACGTATTCCAGTTTCCCCAGTCAATGTTGCCTCTTCTTGTCAGGAGCAGTTTTGGCAGTGGTCGTTTAAAGTTATCCTTAAAGCATCCAATCTTCTCGTAATTAGTCCCACAAGCTTGCAAAAAGGTAAAAAGTCCTTTTTTAACGTCGGTATAGCCGAATCTTTGTAGGCACTTTTTGCCTCATTAACATTATGCTTATCACTACCTGATGATGCTAATAAAATATAAACTCTGAATATTGAAAGAGCATAACAGCAGGGGCACCCAACGGCAATTTTCGGAAAATATCTGTTCGGAAGACGAATTGAGATCTAGAATTTTCGGAACATTTGTTGTAAAATTTCTTGCTTGCCTGCATCTCCTAGGATTTTCGAACATCTAAAAAATGGTATAATTGGCCATTTTTAACGGATTTTTACCCCAAAAAGGTCACCTAGAATTTTCGGTAGCCTTTTTTCTGGCTGAAATTTTCGAAAAGGTAAGTTTTGAACCCTATAATTTTCGGATCACTAGACTTTCAGCTAGGAAATCCGAACAGATGAAAAATTTTTGGGAGATAAAAATATGCCTATATCTACCGTTTAAATACTAAAATACGTTTAACAATGCTATGTTTAAGTGGTCTTGAACAACATTTTCGTTCGGTGCCCCTGATAACAGTTTCAGTTATCTCTGAAAATTTGAGCCCAATACACCGAATGGCTTCGGAGACATTCTCTTCTAAAAACTCGAAATTTAACAGAGGATGTATGGCTCATTAACATTTTAGCCACCAAGCAATTTCACAGTTTTTGATGGCTGATATTTCCTTCGATATTGCTTGCAAAGAGCTGAGAATTGCACAAACTGCTCAACATAATCGGGTCTTTCAAGTTTTGCATTTAGTTCATATATACCGCCACGGTTTCTTTGAGTGAAGTCGTATTAAGGAGGAAAAATGTAAACAGTGACGTCAGGAAAGATTCGCCTATAGCTTGAAGTACAGTAAACTCCCGCATATAGCAGCCTGTGATTTCGAGTTTCAGGCTGCTCAAGTTCTTATTCACCGGCTTAGTGAGGAATCAGCTTGAAAAGGTTCTTAAAATGTTCATACCGTTTATTTCAGAAATACTATACATTATGCATGACTAGAAGTTTGAATAACTTTTAATAAATTTTTAAATTTAAGTATTGGTAATAGCATGATTAGAAATGATATTTGGAATAAATACCACGAGTGCTATTTCGAAATTGTTCTATGTAATTTCACGAGCCGTTAGGAGAGTGAAATTTGAGACAATTTTGAAATATCACGAGTGGTATTTATGCCAAATATCACGTACAAATCATGCTATTATTTGTTTATACTACTACCCGCCAAAGGTTTGTAATTTTCACATGTAGGTATTTCAAATTAAGCTGAAATACCACTGCTCTCAGCCAATCAAATTGCAGAAATTTCTCATGTAGTAGTATAAAATAAATAATAATATCAGTAATCTTCAACAATTAAAAATTCACCATCAAGCTGTTAAGTAGTTGTAACATTTATTGTCTATGGTCTCACAGTTCCATCCTTTCTGTCAGGAACTAAGCTTGTATGGCTCTTACACTTTGTATGATCCACCACAAAAATAGCAGAGCTCTGCGAGCGAAGCTCCATTTCGACTTTGTCTCGACAGTCAGACAAATCTAGTGCAGACGAATTTGGGGCAAAAATTTATCTAAACGCGGAATTTGTATCTATACGATTAATTTGTCTCCGACGGATCATTCGTCCCTAGCAAAACTTCGGTTATTTATTTGAGATAAACATAGATCGAAAGTTTTAACTGACTACCTACCTGTCGATTCCCCCATTCAGATCCTCAACGAACAACAGACAGAACAGTTCTATTTTCGATTACGCATCATATATACGCACATCCATTTGACATTTATAAAAGTATATTCGAAATATTTACTAGTTATAGCCATCGCTAAGTGCCAACGAACAAAGATTTTACCTATACGCACGCGCTGTTTAATTTGTTCAGAAATGTAATGAATTACAGTAAGTTTTGAATAATAGATTGAACTTAATTCAATTGCATAAGCGAAAATTACCTTGAAAGTAGTGTAAGCAAGGGGCACATTTACACCAACCCACCCATGCGCACAGCTATGTCACGTGGGCAGTGGCAGCCACGAACATTTATCAGAACTCAGCAGCATGCTATAGCCGTCGGGTCAATGAACGGGATAAAACCGTGTCTCAAAGACCCTCTATTGCCGAGGTGTGTACAAAGCACTCCTTTAAAGCGGGGGTTCACGGTCATGCGCATGCGCGCCGTGACAGCTTCCGGAATAAATTCGAAGAAGACATCAACTGCGAATCCAAAGGAATCTGTCTATAAATTCGCTTATCCGTCGCTCTACGTAAGCAAAGTGAGGTCTGCTATTTCTTAAGTATACGTGAGTGTTGTTTTTTTTTTCGGAGAAAGGCGTTTAGGGGACGAATGAATGGAGTCTCAGAAGCGATGTCGCGGGCGACCGGCAACAGAACGTTCTCAAGAGTCTTTGGAGACAGAGAAGCTTAGCCGATCGATCTGGTAAGGTTCTAGGAGTAGTGTATGGTTTACGTAAAGAATACACCACACTTGGAAAGTGATAAAAGGCATGTGTTTGTTCAACTCTGATGTTACTTATGACTCTGACCTGTATACCGAAAAGTACGCAACAGCCTGCGCGTCTTCACTGATCTAGTACACTTGAAATGTTCATTGTATCTTTGCTGTATGATCTTATATGTTTAAGAATTGATGTTTTTAAAACAAATTATTGCCTGAGTATTCTGTTTATAATCTGGTTTCTTTATCAGCGCGAAGGCTGATAAGCAATTGAATTTTTTGCTCAATTTAGGATAATCTTTATACTCATACGCTGTGTGTTTTTATCACCGGTCGGGCGCTATTTGCAGATATCTCTAGGTTTATATAAGGCGAACAGAGAAATCAGAAATAGAAGGTTTGTTTACAAATTTTGTTTGCCGATCGTTGACTGCTTTGTTAGCGTGGGTACGTAAAAGGCCTCGTAAAAATACACGTAGGTAAATGTTTGTTTCAAGAGAGGAAAGGACTCTAAATCTTATTCTTATCGGCTACAGCATAATTATATCTGAGGAATAGCAAAGAATAAGTATGAATTATGGGAATATATAAAATCAAACCAAATGTCCGGAAATACTCTTGGATCGCGAACAATGAATCTGAATTATGTAAATTTCCTTGCGTGCATCCAACTCGGTTCCGATTGGTTTAAAAACAATCAGCTTTGTCAGAACTCACACATGCTTAGTATCGTGAACCTGTCCTTTTAATTAAGCGCCAGCTCTACACAACTCCAACCCATGTGGGAGCTGTTGGCTGGGAACTGCACTGCCGTTCTCCCACCACATGCTCGGGGAACGCGGATCATGGGTTGGTGTATGTGTGCCCCTTACTTTAAGTTTGTCTTTTGAAAATAGTGAACTAAACTGTTCTAAAGTCCCGACTTTACGTAGCGAATTTTTTGAGATATTGAAGTTCGTATCTTTGTCCGAAGTTGCACACATGTCATGTTACGTAAAATTTAGTAGTCTTACAACTGATAAGGCAATTTAGAATCCTCGAGAAAATCGCATTTAAGTCCGCGAATATTCAACGTACAGATTCATATTTGGTCTCTTTTTAAAATCAAATAAGATTTATGGTGCGCCGATGAAGCCTTCCGAATTATTTTACTTCAAATACACAATCAAATTTACGGCTTCGTTTTTTTCTCAGCGGCAGGCAATAAAAAATTCTATCGCGTATTATGCAAATAAATATCCACCTGACGATTGGTCGAGATTGGTTAACGACGGGATGAGCACGGGACTCACAAACACGCACACGGCTCTTGGATTCTCTGATCTGTATCACTTGTTCGCTCGAAAGCGATGCATCCTCTGTTCTGCATTACGTCAAAAATGTTGCCTTACATTACTATGGTTGTCTTTACATTAGGTTGTTAAGTAAGACTTAAGAGCTGCTCAGTTTTACTTAACCAAAAATTCGTGAGTGAAGTAAAATCTTAAGTGTCTTTACTTTGCATCTCATTAAAGTCGGAAAGTTGAAACGATTCAAGAAAGTTTCAAGCGACTTGAAAACCATCCTTAAAACCGACTTAGCTGACTTGCGGTTACTTGCGGTTTCTTGAGCTTTGAGAAAAGGGAAACATTTCAATCAATCTTAATTATGTTTCGTGGGAAAAAGGCCTTAAGTTAACCTGAAGTAAAAAAGAAGAGGTTGTGTGTGAAGCTTTATTTTACTTGAAGTAATTAAAATTTACTTGTCTTGAAATATTTCTTAGCATATTTAGGCTCTAGTGTAAAGGCTACCCATATTTCCTAAATGTTTCATCGATTCGAGATTTTTTCTGCCCCTGGAACAATCGCGCACGGCTCTATTTAGGTGCCGTCTCGCAGCCTTGCGTCTTCGCGAGGCTGCTCGTTGGCCAGGGCCGCCTCAAAAGAAATCCCCAGCCCCAGCCCTAAAGGGCTGGAAATGTCCCAGGATATGTCGGAAGGGTGGAAGAGGAGGAGGGTTAGTGGTAGCAGGTAAAATTGATCCATGCATTCACATCATTACCTCCATCATCTCCCATTGTAGTACTGCATATCTTGAGAGACATTCTGTAATTTCGTGATCTTCGTAATAAACTTGATGAAGACTGGTATTCGCCAGTCTGAATATCGTAACTCTAGTCTTTTCACGTTGTTTGATCATTCCTTGCAGTTGTCTCTTTGACAATAATTTATTAAATTTGACTGATTGATATCTTTTTTGATCCAACGTTGGGAGCAAGTTTGATCGTACACAGTTTTTTGCAGTGATCTTGCACCTGATTTTTTCATCACCTCCAGTTAGAGTTTCTTCAAAATTTGTGCTTGGTCCATGGTACGTTCAAAGTGTGAACGAATGTTTTTTCATCCTGCAGATATTCCTCAAAAAGCGGTTTATCGTGAGTTAGCAAGTAATTCTGCTATTTTTTCTTTGCATATCCGTGAACTCTTTCGCTTTTTCTAGAGTTCTACACCCAGGACAGCTAAGCTTCCGCTCTGCTGTCTTTTGCGACATCAATGCTATATCGCATACTCATTTATTGAAGTCAGAGAGACTTACGTCAATGACGGTATAATCTAAGCATCTGCCAAATTTGTTCAGTGCTAGCGGGTTATGAAGAAGTAGTCGTGGGATTTAAAGTCAATCAGAAACAGAGAAATGTCTTGGGTAAATAATAATATATCCCTATGAGATAAATAGCCAATATGGCCCCGTACTATACTTTGGATCCATTTTAAGGAATGATTTGCAGGTTCTTTTTCCCGGTGTTTGTTAGTAAGCATTTTCGTTCCTTTGAAATAGCTTTTTTGGTTTATTTAATTACTATTAAACAACAGAAAAAAAACTACCAGACTGTGCGATACGTCAATCGGAGAAGATATATTGCTTATTTAAATTTCACACTCACCATTAAGGCAAGGGTCCTGTTCACAAGCTCGAGTTTCAGAACAAATTCCATTTAGGCAGGGTCTATTGCGTGACTGTGTTCCAGAGCCACAAGTAACACTACACTGACTCCATTCGGACCACTGCGGATTAACATGGGTCGATGTCAGGTCGCCTATAGTAAGAAATAAAATAATAATAATAATAATAATAATAATAATAACAATAACAATAAAAATAATAATAATAATAATAATAATAATAATAATAATAATAATAATAACAGAAATAGTAATAACAAGAATAGACGCCTCAAGCTGATTCTGAACTCAAAGCTTGTCCTTACTCCGCCTCCCAGGGATTATAACTTGAAAATCATACCGACAAAGTTTAACAATGGCATACATACTCCATTTTCTAATTGCAATAATAACGATGACGATATAGTATAATGATACTGTGATGATGATGATGTGAAAGATGACGACGATAAAGATGATGATGATGATAACAATGATAGTGGTAAAATAATAATCTTAATCATAATCGTAATAATTATAATAATCATAACCAAGAACTAGAAGTGAAATCAATTATAAGGAAGGCAACTGACTTGAGAAAATATTGACTTACTACAAACCAGTTTCTTTATTGGATCGACAAAGGGTGCATATCCTAAGGTTTTGTCTTCATTCATGATCAATACATTGTCTCCTCCTATTTCCTTAAGCACTGTTGTATTAATGTTAGCTTCTACTCCATAACCGACAGCAACAATACTAACGTTTTGCGCCTGCGAAAAAAAAAAACCGAAATTAGAAGTGGTGCCTTCAATTTTAACTATTCACTCTACATAATCACAGAAAGTAGGTATGATTCTCACCTGGACGAGGAGAGGCA
This sequence comes from Porites cylindrica, assembly GCA_964035525.1. Classification (NCBI taxonomy): domain Eukaryota; kingdom Metazoa; phylum Cnidaria; class Anthozoa; order Scleractinia; family Poritidae; genus Porites; species Porites cylindrica. The sequence continues at coordinate 6,886,385 of OZ037788.1, read as the reverse complement.
CTCAACACAGCTTCATACTTGCAGGCTACGCCCTAAAGTCTACCCCTTTTCTTTTGACATACATGTATCCCTTTTAACAGAAAAGGTATCCCTTTGGTGTACCTTCTAATGACAAATTTCACATACATCACTAAACCATAAGTTTTTTTGAACTTTTTGACAGTCATAAAAAGCGTCTAGCCATTTTAGGTCCTCTAACAAATATAAAAGCCTTTTTAAATAGAGACATTGTAATAGGCCATATGCTCTAAGAGGTCATGTGACATTGTGTTTATGAAAATGAAAGTTACATGATTTTGCTTTCGAAAAACGATTAATGTGTCATATCTTAAACAAAATAATAAGGATTTCGGTTTTTCAAACCTGCACCATTTTCTTAAAATGAGTAAGTTCGTAGCTGGTCACGTGACCAAAACGTGATTTTTAAAATTATGAATTGCATCTTTCTGAACACAAATTTTGCACTTAAACTTCAAGGAACATTTTGAAAAGATGATGTGGTAACGTTTACAGCACATCTGAGCGTAACTATCATACGTTTAACAGGATATAAGCAAAAACTGGTTTTGGCCGCCATGTTGGAAGGCAATAGTATGACCTCCAACATGGCGGCCAAAACAAATCATAATACTTTGTTGAAAAATCAAAGTGTCATAAAATATCTGTCTAAAGTGCGTATCCTCTCAAATTTCGGGTGTAAGATACATTTTATGTGCTCTGTCAATTTTTGGCATCAGCAAGATTCCAACTCATTGTTTAAAGGAAGCATTGGTCACGTGACCTCTTAGTGCAAGTGGCCTATGTATATGTTTTTAGGTTAGTTTGTTCACGTGATGCGGCTGGTTGGTTGGTTGGTTTCTTTCGAGAAGAAAAATCACATCTCTTACCCTTAAAAAAGGTAAAGATTTGTTGAAAAGAAGGAACGTTTCTGGTGGAAAAGGCCTCCCATCCGTGATCACGAGTAACACATTTTCCTTATCTTCTCTGTCTCCTGCACTTAAAGTAAACAGTTCGTTTTTGGCTTGTAGCAGGGCTAGGTCGATTCGTGTTATGAACCGTCTAACTGGTTCAATAGTAGTGACGTTTTCTGCCAACGTGAACCTCAAACGGCTGTATTTGTCGAACGTTATCAAACCAAACTGGGTTTTTTGCGCTGATATTTCGAACTTGGCATAGAATGGCTTTAAAAACGTTTCCAATAAAACCTCAAGTTTCGTTTGAGGAATACTTAGTGACGTGTCGATAAGGATTCCAATGTCTTTGTTACAAGGGGTTGAATCAGCTGAAACAGAACAGAAATTAAGATTAATTGTCGTATTCCCTAGTTATAACTTGTGCAAGATCATGTGAGTAGTATAGTAACGGCCCTTTTAACCCCATATCTTGCGCAGGAATCTTACTAACTTGCGCAAGAATAATTAACCCTTTCACTGCCAAAAGTGGCCAAAGTCAAATTTCAACAAAATCTCCAATTTTACTTTGGTAAAATGCTGTAAAATAAGATAAATAACACAATGTGAAAGTACTGACAAAGAGGTTTAATTTGAATGGTCACACCGCAGGATTTTGTCCACAGATTCGAAAGTTAGAACCAGTTTACGAGACTCCTTCTTTTATCCTGGCAGTGAAAGGGTTAACGCCTGTAGCGTCACGGCCCCTTGTCTTTATCTCGTGAATACAATGCGGTGGAATCTCATTTAGATAAGTTATATATAGGTCTATTCGACTGTTAGACTAAAATCTTACAAAAGTATTCATTTGTTGATTGTAGAAGGAATAAGCGCTAACTCAACTGTGACTTAAAATTCAATGAATCGTAACATCATCATGCAAGTTCTATATCTTGCCGATTCCATTGTCCATCGCAGACAACCTATTGTCATTAAAAAGGCCGTGACGTCATCGGCGTTAATATAGTCGTGTGCAAGTTGATGAAAATCCTGCGTAAAAAAGGGATCTAACAGTTTCTTACTATACTACATGCGCAAAAATGTCGCTTATCACACAGTAATTTTTAAGGAGTTATAATAACTCCTCTAGTGGGGTTAATTTAACTCCTTACGGTGGAGTTATTTTTTGGGAAGTCACTTCAACTCCAAAAAGGAGTTTAAAGAACTCTTTTTCAGGAGTAAAAATGACCCCAGATATCGAGGAGTTAAAATAACCCCAAAAAAGGAGTTATCCTGTACCTAAAATTTTTACTCCACTTGCAGAGTTAAAGTAATTCCAAAAAGAGTAAAAACAACCCATGTAACGAGTAAAAATAACCCCATTTTCGGAGTTATTTTAAATCCAGACTGGGAGTAAAAAGAACTCTTTTTCAGGAGTAAAAATGACCCCAAATTTGGAGTTAAATTAGGAGTAAAAGTAACCCCAAAAACGGGTTATCCTGTACCTAAAATTTTTGCTCCATTTTTGGAGTTATAATAACTCCCTAAAAATTACTGTGCAGATTTTGTATATGAAAAAGACAAGAATTAGACATCAGCGCCGTAGCTAGTATGAGACCAACCGAGGCACTCGCCTCGGTAAAATTTTGACGAATTTCGCCGATCATTTTTATTTTACATAAGCGATCATCGGATATTTTTAACGCATCATGATATTACAAAGAATTCAGCAATTCAGTCAATATACTATGAAAAAATTACCATATCATCGATCTCAAGGGGCTACGTACGTTAACTCAAATTTTTTTTGAACAAATACTGATCAAAACCATTGGCGAGGTTAACGGTCACCCAGATTATGTAGCTTGTTTCTGATTTTTGCTTTTTAAATTCCACTTGAATTAACTCTAAAAAAAGTTACCGAAAGGCCCAGAAAACGCTGCAAATCGCATTTTCGAGAGACTAAAGTTCAAAATTTCTCGGTGGGGGGGGGGGGGGGAGCGGGCATGCCCCCGAACCCCCCTAGCAACTCCTGCCTGCCTCGGTTGGCCGTTTGGTCTGGCTACGGCACTGGACATAAATTAGTAAAACATATTTAGAAACGTCATAGAATTGGACTTTTTCTTACCATTGGTACTGATGATGTAAAGTGAAGTGAAAAGGATAAAGGTCTTCAGCATGATCCTGATTTTCTGCAAAAGGTAAATAGCATTTAGCTTCTCAGAAATTAATTTTGAGGAAATTAAGATGTTTTAGAGGTGAGGTTGAAGTGCTTTTTCCCACATTGAAAACCTTTGGTGCTTTTTGGAGGACTCAGGAAGCTTATTCATTAAATAATGACCATTTGTGAAAAAGATGACAAGAAAATATTTTGATAGAAACCGTTCTTAATATCGGCTGTTCACTTAACTTCTCATTTGTTTTGCTTTTATTTTCGGAGAAAATGGACGTTCACTTCTGGAAACCTCAAAAATGTGGGCAAAGATTAAACGTTGTCAGAAAAATTCTGCTTTCCTTCCTTCCTTCGACTTAAGGAGCGTCCAAATGGAACTAACTGTTTATTTCTAGTGAAGGGATGACTGTTATCTTAAAATCATGCCAATATCATTTCCCTTTTACACCGGTGAAAGCTTGCAAACAAAAATGTTACGAATTATATGTTTAGTTTCCTGTTCTACTGTTCAAAAAAGCCAAGCTCACTTATCATCGACCTACCTACCGCGTTTTGCGTCCCTAATTCACGTTTAAAATTTTCATTGTGCTTTTAGAGAAATATTCTAAATAAGTATTATCTTCCACATAGCAGACTTAGAAATAGGCGATCTGATTTCAAACACAGTCGTTTGGACTTAGACATATAATGCAGCTCATCTTTTACCCAACGAGTTCCAATATCGGGACAAAATGTTTGCGTCCAGTCCTCAATCGCACAACTTTTTTGACAGATAATTTTATACATAATTATTCCATTTCCTTTATGCTCGTCTGGCGTTTTGCTAGCCTGCCAAAACCGCACCGGTGGGGATCATTTTGCGAAGAGGAACGTCTTCGACTCAGCGACAAAAATTTCATACTGATGACGTAAATGAATGTTTAATAAATCCGGTAGTCGTGGGGTTCCAAATGCAAATTTGCTTCATTTTACGTTTTTCCTGGTCGATTTTGGTAAAGTGTTGTGTTCATCTGCGAACGAGCATCGGCAAAACACAAATGCTTCTTCTAGAGAAGACTATATTCCACAGTCAGTTTTGTTATAGATTCATCGCGTTTACATTTGACCTTTTTAGCCTTTTGTCTGTCATTCGTAAACAATAGCTAAAACAATATAACTACTCCGTCTGCCAATAAGCGCTTCCTACCGGATTCCAGACAGATTTTAGTTCATCAGTATCGAATTTCTGTCGCTGAGTCGCAGAAGATCCTCCTCGCGAAAAAGTCCCCAGCGGCGAGGAGCGAGGAGAAACGTTTCTTTTCGCAGGCTAGCGTTTGGCACGCGACCAGAGGAGCCCGCAATCCTAATCTCCATGTTCTAGTGCAATTACGCATGCTTGGCACGTACATAGCCAGAATTTAATTGAATGGATAGAACGCAAGATCTCATCACGTGCCTTTGGACCTTCTATCTGATCATT
>OZ037788.1:6796863-6876863 GCA_964035525.1 Porites cylindrica | reverse complement strand
ATCGCGCCGAAATCACCGTCCTTATATCTAAAGAAAAGGCATTCGATATGGTTTCGTACCGGCGCAAAAGTTATCTGGTACTGTTCTTTAAACACTTGTCGTTATATCTTAAGGACAAGGGACATTGTTTGGGTCGGTTAGCTGGTTCTGGGAGCTTCTTTTACTCTTGCGAAGTTTGTTAATGTCCTCGAGGATAACAAGATTCTTGACCCCAGATTAGAGGCTCACGCTCTTGACCCCGTAATATAGAATAGAATAGCTCTGGCGTGGAGCATGGGATAATAGCAGTTCGGACGTTGTTTATCTGGGGGATCATCTTCACATTTTAAGCTGTTTTCGAGATTTCGAGGACCGTCTTTAACTTTTACTATCCTTGGCTCTTAATGAAAATCATACGTTCAATCGGAGAAGATTAAGGGCTTTTTCTAACTTATGCTCTCTACTCCGAGGGCAATTTGTTTTTTCACAAGCTCGAACTTCAGAAAAATCACCGCTGCAATCTTTTCCATCTTCCCTCGTCGGTGGAGCTGTGCAGGTTCTACCACACGTCTGTGTTCCAGAGCCACACGTAGCACTACACAGACTCCATTCGGACCACTGCGAGTAAGCAGCGTTCACAGCTATATGTTTGTAGGATACCACTATTACTTAAATTACACTAACTACTCGGAGGATAATTCGTTTTTCCACAAGCTCGAACTTCAAACATATTTTAAATAGGTTTTTTAATTCTTTTATTACCAATGTAATTCGCATTTGATCGTTTTTATGAAAATCTGCGCAATTCAAGTTATTGAATTATTTATATCATTTATTTATATATTATTCATAATACTAATTAAAATGGTGAGGATCATGTTGAAGATAATGACGATGATGATGATAATGAAGGTGATGATGATGATGATGAGGAGGAGGAGGAGGAGGAGGAGGAGGAAGAAGAGGAGGAGGAGGAGGAGGAGGAGGAGGAGGAGGAGGAGGATGACGACGAGGATGATAATGAAGATGTTGATAATGATGATGATCTTTTTTGAATTCGCCACGGTGGCTCAACACGGTAACAGGGGATGAAACAGGACTTGTGTCCCAATTGATATCAACCCCTTCATTACCCACCCAGCCCATAAAAGGTTGTACCACAAAACCAGGGTCTACGCCCCCCCACTCTTTACGAACTGAGTGTTCGTTCTTTTACGTCCCACAAGAATCAGAACAGCGAAAGAGCTGTGAGACGGGACCTACAGTTTGGCGTCCTTATCCGAGAAGACTAGAATGTTTAACCATTTGTAGATGCCACACAACAAAGGCAGCACATCCTCTGCAGTTATTTTAAGACCCTGAGTGTTGGTCCGGATGGTGTTTGAATCCGCGACCTCCCTCTCGGTAGACCAATTGAGCTAACTTGGCTGAGGTGATGATGATGAGGAGGAGAAGGAGGAGGACGAGGAGGAGGAGGACGAGGAGCAGGAAGAAGAGGATGAGGATGATCTTCATGATGATGATGCTGACAATTATGATGTAATATATCAGACATCAGTGAAGATAAGTGTTTCATCTGATACTCAAACACTGAGAAGCTTTATATCAAACACTAGGAAAAGCGTTTCATGTGTTATATCCAAACACCGAGAAGTGATATGTCAAATTTCATCCGATATCCAGAAGGAGTATTTTAGCTCATATTTAAACTCCAAGAGGTAATTTTTCCTTCCACGAAGAGAGAGAGCAGTAGGAGACTTTAATGAAATTCTCATGTAACCCATACCCAGGTAAAAGGCACTGTTTACCCGATTATTGTCAATCCTTGAAACCTTGTGCGTGAGTTTCAGAAACTAGAATGAAAAGAAAGAGAAAATATTGTTAAGCATATAGATAGTGAACTGATTTTACCGTTCATTACGTTATGGGCATCAATTTAAAGAAACATGCGCAAACTTTAATGAAATATCTGCAAAAATCTTAGCTTGTCTACAGCCGCCCCCTCCTCTCAAAACAAATATATCGGAACTCGAATTTTTTCTGAGGGGGGGTGGTGTGAGGGGCGGCTGTACACAGCCAAAATCTCAGTCATCGACGACAAAACAACAATAACAACAACAACAACGAATAGTAAAACAGATAAAAGTAAGTATAAGCATAACTTATAGTTTTCTTACCAGTAGTACTGAGGACTAATGTAAATGAAAGTGAAAAGGAAGTAGATCTTCAGCATGATCTTGACTTTTTGTTTGGGAGATTTTTCCAGTTGAAACGTTAGGTTTAGGTTTCTAACAGAAGTGTTTTTACCTGACTGAAAGGCTGAGGCTGAGTGAGGGAGCCATTCTTACTGTCAACATCCACTTATTACTGCGAAGAATCCCCAGACCAGCTAAAATCCTGTCAGGGGAGGGGTTAGTGTTCTGCCGTTTTTGCAGTCGCATTACTTTATGAAGCATACATGACGTAAAAATAACGAACGGTCAAAGAGTCCTGGAACAAGTTTGAAAAACATGGCGGCAGAATGAATCTGCTTACGACTCTCTACGACGTTTTCTGGAAATTTTCTCCGCGCAGTCCCAGCCTAACGGGCTCAGGTTAAATTCAAAGGAAACCAAAAACCCTACGTTTTAAAATACGAGATGGTTTTCCTGGCACGAACAACAGATGTCACGATTTCAGTTGGTGCTCTCTCAAAAGTACTCGCACGTGGTTGTCCATCAAAAATTGCGAGTTTGCGAGTTTTAAGTGGGGAAAAATCCGAGAGATCCTGGCCATAATGTAAGGTAAGATCTTGAATATGATGTTTCTTGTCATTTATATTCCGCTGGTATCCATGTAGAAATTGTTATGTCACAAGCCACAACATAGATCAAAAGGGCGACGATCCACGCAAAAGTCGCTGAAATCCTATGATCCCGCTTATATTTTTAAGACCTCATCGTGGCTTATATGCAGCCCTAGCCTGTTAACGGAATTGTGATTACATATATTGAGCCAAAATTAATTTAATAGATAGAAACTTCCAAATAATCATTACCTATACTCTCTCGGAAAATCCCAAGTTTCCTCTGTGATTTGACTTGTAAATCGGTTATAAACTGCCGCTTCGATTAAACCCATTGGGCCTAAACATCTTCGTAAGCAGGGGTCTTAGTAAAGCTTATAAACGGAGAGGCTTACATCTGAGGAGGCTTACAGCCGGAAATAGAAAAAGTACTTTGAAGCAAGCGATAGAAGTGCTGATCAAGATACATTCCGCATTTTCTGGTTTTTATTAATCTTCAAAACATCATATTAAATCAAATTCCCCTCTAGCAGAAGCCCATTTTCCCAAATGCCAGGGAAAAGAAGCTTCTGCTAGCAGGGAATAAATCAAATTCATTTCAATACAGAAAAATAAAAGCTAGAGGGGGTGGGGCTTACATCTGGAAGGCATATAATCAGATCTTTACAGTTAGACGGGCATGATCAACTGGAGGGGAAAGCTTTAAAACAGCCAATCACAGTACTCAGTAAGAAGGAACAGGTGATGAAGGGAGCATGATATTGTTTAAATGGATCCATTTAGATTTCTGAGAAACTGCCCACCTACCCCTCCCCTAAGCCAACATTTTGCCCTAAGTGAGAAGTGAGTGTTAATGTTAGCTTAGGGGAGGGGTAGGTCAGCAGTTTCCCAATTGATCCCTTGAAACCATGGTTAATAGAGTGGAATGGTTATGAAACCTGTCAGATTCCTTTGTTATATGTTTTTGTGCGAACAGTGTCAATGTTCAATAGCATTCTTAACATTTTGATCTTATTGACCAATAAACACGTCCCATTAATTTCTTCCATCACAATTAATTTACCAACAGAAAACAAAGGATTGTGCACAGTCAGGGAGCTTCCAACATAAACTGCAGCACAGTTGTTTTTATATTTGATGTTTGTTGTCTTTCGTAACCAGTCTCCTCTAATAACTGTGTTTAAACTAGTCATATCGATACGAGCCACAGTTACTTTATTCCTTAGTATGCGCATATTTACCACGAGTAATTCCACGCTTGATTATCTCGTGCACATTAAAACAAAGCGGTCTTAAGGCTGGAGCTCCCAAGAGAGGTAAATCTTCATTTCCTCTTACACGAGTGTGGTGGCTTATCAGTGTTTTCTTTTCTTTAAAATCGACACTCAGTAACTTTCGTTCTCTAAAATAAATATACAGTCGAACCTCCACTAACGGCCACCTTAACCCTTTCACTGCCAAATGTGGCCAAAGGCAAATTTCGACCAAATTTCCAAATTTCATTTTCTAAAATTTTGAAAAAACAAATAGCACTAAAGTGATGACGTCATAAAAACGAAATTTCTGAAATTATGGGATTTGTCAGGATATTCTGAAAGAACAAAGTCCAAGTGGCCTAGTTGCCAAAAATGAGCATTTCGGGGCAAATTGTCTCTGAGATCGTAGCCCAGTTACGCTTAGAAAACTCCATACAAACCCTTGTAAATTTTTTTTGGACATTGTTCTTTCAGAATATCCTGACAAATCCCATAATTTCAGAAATTTCATTTTTATGATGTCATCGCTTTAGTACTCTATTTTTCCTCAATAGCATCCGACTGAACTCATAGAAGCCGGTAGCCGTATAAACGAACTAAATTCAAAAGTTGAAAGAGCTGATTTTGAAGGAAATATGCGCCATCGAAAACTGCGAAATTGCTGGGTGGCAAAAAAGTTAATGAGCCACACATTCTTTTTAAACATCAACAAAAAAAGAGTTAAATTTGTACTTCTGATAATCGTAGAAGACATTCGTGGATCCAAAGCTGAGTAAAAATTTACGCGTATTTTAAAATTATTGTCTAATTTTGACGTGACGTCGTATCGTCGTAGATCAGCAATAAGACCTTTGGCGGGAAATTGTTAGCCTGCATGTAGCTATTTAGGCACGATGACCAGATGAAGAAATACTTTTGTGCTGCATAAAAATGTCTCGGCCACAGGGTTTGTTCATTATGTCCATCATATAAAACAGAAAAGAACTTCACCCTGAAACAAAAGTCGTAACCTCGACCGTGGACGCTTTAACTTTATCTTGTCTCTGGCTAAAAAACCTATGCCAAGGCCTGAATTTTTCATGGCTTTTGACAGATTTCACACGCGCTGTTTGTTTGACCTTGTTTATGTTTCATTGAGTCAATAACTGAAAGGTTTAAACAAAAGTCGAAGAAAATGGGTTTTGACTGAATTATGATGTAAATTATGTTGCAACTAACTGACTGGGAAACTCGCAGTATGTCACGCGCATCGTGTGACTTTGTTTCTTTACTGAAGTTTCCGTTTTTTTTCTTTTTTTGGCCAACGCTATTAAAAAGATTTAGTAGCAAGTGACAGAAAGCAGACATTTTTGATCTAAGAATAGCACAGGCATCAAAGCGTAATTTTGCGGAAGATCACGACGCATAAAAGTAATGCGTGACTTTTTTTTAACTGGGATTCGATTAGTGTTACATACATCCACCTGATATTATTTTTATAAGTCGATACCATGAGAGAGATAGTTAAATTTCGAGTGACGATGCCCGTGGAAGGAGGTTTACTCTTCGTTTTATTTTAGCCCGATCTCCTGGAATTTGAGCTGACACTAACTAAAAGGTAAGGGAAACGAAATTTTCTATGTGAAAAGTTCGTAAAAGCAGCTTGATAATGGCGCTCCGAAAGTACGCGTTACTACTTCCGCCTTGTGGAACTACAGTAAGAAAGGCTTTTATAGCGTCGGTACCCGCACTAAGATAAGTTTTATGCGAGATAAATGGTAGAAAATTCATTGAACAATAGAGAATTGAAGGTTCAGTTCGCATCATCTCTTTTACGCGATTGAAGTCTAGAGTAATGCCTTTAGACTTGCTCACAAGTCGAGCTTTTGAGCGCGTAGCGCGACTGTGAGCGCGAAGCGCGAGCGAGCGAAAGCTCGACTTGTTTCCCTTGCAGCGAATCACATCAAGTGACTTCATTTTGGCGCGAACTTCTCATGATGCTGCATGCAGCGCTGCCTGTCAAACTGTCAAAATACTTTTCGCACCTCGCGAAATCGATCAATGGTTTGGTAATGGAATGGAGGAGGAAAATACTCCAACTAAGACTTTTATTCGGGTTGCTGTGCCGGAAAACATTTGCCTTCAATGTGGCAAACTGATAGACAATCCAGCGTTACGAAGAAAGTTATTTTCAGGGAAACAGAAGACAAAAACGTGTTAAAGTCTGGAGCTTCTTCTTGGAGATGTGTTTCCGCGAGACAACGACTTGGGAACTATTTGCCGAAACTGCTCGGAACGCAACGAAACGCTGACAAAGAAAATTTTTCAAGTTAGGGCTAACTTTTCTGGACCAAACGGAAGTCTAGCAAACAATTTGCAAAGCTCTGTCGGAGTAAAGTGCTTGACAAAAGCTGAAAGAGCTGAGGTACCCGAACAAGGTGCGATTGGGGGAAGAACTTCGACAAAGAGAAGAGCTTTATTTACAAGTTCGTGCCGGGTCCTACCACACCAGACCAGAAAATTAAACCAAGCGAACGACTTTGAGAAAGTCTATAATGCCTTATGCAATCTCCCTTCGGAGCTCTGCCACGAGGCTCGCACATGTACTTCGATTTGCATTATCTCGTATACAGTTTTATCTAATGAATTTGTACCGAACTTCTGATCGTGCGCTGGGGTTTTTACCACCCGAGGGCTAAAAATTACGTTTTGGTTAGTCTCTGTCGCAGCCGTTTTTGTCTCGTCTCCAACAGATTGAACGGTGCGTGATTAGAGAGAGAGAGACTATAACATTTGGTAGACTGAACTAATGCCTTGCAGAAGAGATATGCTTGATAGAGTCCTATTTTATACTGCATAAAATGATCCATCGTTTGATTGAAGGTGAAATATATAAGATAAAGATCAAAGTAAAACAATGTCGCATGCAATTAAACCTGACCTTGCGCTTAATGTTTTCGTGATACTGAGTGTTAAGAGTAAGAGATCAAAGCATAAGAAATAACAACCGAACCATGAATAAGATCTAGTGACACATGACTGAACTAAATAAGCAAGCATTTTATCCAAGAAAAGCAATTGGAAACAAGGTTTCTAAAGCATTGAGTCTTGTATTTAACCTAACGTTAAGGTCAGACGGATAAAAGCCGTGACAAGTTTAAGGTTTTATATAGCATTCAAGACGTCAGAGTGATAGTCAATTAGAATACCATCAGTATCAGTACCTACAACCACGTGATATGATTAAGTTGGTCTATAAAATGCCAAAGGCCATGAGGTAGTTTTGATTTGAGTCAAAATGCAGCCGGAGGGAGGTTTGTTTTAGCCTGATCTTTTGAAGTTTCGACTAGCTGAAGAGCAACAGAGATTGAGGTAAGGCGAACGAAAGCTTCTTTGTACATTTTTTTCTTAACGAGCTTGATTATGGAGGTCCAGAAGTACATTGTATCTACTTCCGCCTTGCAGAAGAAGCGGGAACTTTTAGCGCTAGTATAGGTTTTATGCTAGATTAAAAACAGGTAGTTTCATTGTTTAATCGTGGAAAATTCGTCGCTGACTAAAGGAGGACACAAGTAATTTGTTCGGCTTGCGCGGCACACCATCTCTTGTAGATACAATTTCGTTCCAGTTGCTCGACCTGAAAATTCGCATTCTCTAGGAAGGCAAAAAGTCTGATCGACTTAATACTAACCGACAAGTTAATGATAAGTTGTAAAAATATAAAACTAATTTTCTTCTAGAGATCGTCGAGTGTAAACAGATAGCGTCGAGCAACATTTGCTAAACATTATCTCCATTCAGTCTCATTATGGTTTTACCTCGGATTATATGCATTTATGCGAAAAGCTTATTTTGCATCGGTTATCATGAATTCAGTGCAATGTTTAATGAAAGTATGGTATCTGCAGCAAGCAGATTTTATGAACACATGAACCAAAAATCGCATTAAAAACAAGAAGCCGAAAGTACGGTGTGTAAAACAACGTCACTGAGTTGTTAATTGGAGAGCCAATAGGCTAAAAGTTGTACTTACACGTGACCGAACTGTACACGGTCTGCGATACATTTTTTTTTTCGGGAGTAGAATGCACATAGCGTAATGAATATGAAAAAGGGAACACGTTTCCCTTTTACAGTCTCTATGCGTTAATGTGATGGTCAATTCAGGGGGACCTGTGCTTCTGTACAGGAAGTGACAACTGGCACTGGACAAAAAGAGTTGAGTATTGCGTTGACTTGGGTCTGTGAGTGGCTTTACGTATCAGGCGATATGTCAGTTGTTGTTTTTTGGACAGCCTGAAGTTTACTGACTGCTAGGCGTGCAAAGCTTTACTTATCATGGAGTCAATGTTCGCACTTAGGAAGACAAAGATTTTGATTGAGTTCACGTTAACCAGGCTTAAAATGTAATTTGTAACAAAGTTATAAAACTCAAGTTCTTCTCGGGAAAATCCGCGCGACGGCTTTTCTGTAGTAGGAAAACAAACTTAAACTAAGCGTCGTACAACATTTGTTTAACATGGTTTCGATTCTCTCACACGCGACTTTTCCTCGGGTTATATGTGAAAAAGACTATAATCTTTTAGCCAATTGGATCCCGAGATCCAGTTAACAAAGGAGAGTCACAACTCAGTGACGTACATTATAATTGTTCGCGTTCATACACACCAAGCAATTGATATGTTTGCGATATTCTTAAAATATTGTTTGCGGCTACACACACCATATACTTTAGTTAAACACTACAACTAACTCGTGACTGAACTGGATACGGTCCGTGACCATCCGTGACAAGTGTCAAGTGACTCTGGATAACAAAAGTTGAGATAGCTAGACGTATAGCGTTGTGTCACGGTGACTGGCTTTGTGTATCACGCCATATGTCAGACTTTAATGTTGGCAGCCTGAATTTGCCGACTGCTGTGCAAAGCTTTACAGTCACAATGGACTCAATGCTCCGGATTTATAGATTTTATTCATGAAGCCTTGGATTTGAATGATTCATTGAGCCATTCTGAGAAGTAGTGACAGACAAATCAAGCTGTAGAAAATCTTTAGTTGTTACTTCCGCCTAAGGGCGAAAGCTAATTTCTCTTTTTCTTAGAAATGTAAGGAAGGTTTAGAGGTGTTAAATACATGCTTAACAATTAGATGCCTCTTACTGGGTGTGCTTTTTGGCTTCAGTTTTCGACCTCTATTGGTGAACGTGTGATTGAAAGTAAAATAAATATGGTGTAGCTAAAGTAAAACAAAGTCGCCCGAAGTTAAGACTGACCTCGCGCTTAATTTTCTCTTGACACCCGAGTGATAAGAGTAAGAGATTAAAATCAAAGAAATAACAACTATACCGTAAATCAGATCTAGTGACACATTACTGACACATTACTGTATTACTTCTGTAATTTTAATTCTCCGAAAAAACTTCACTTGCCCTTCGGGCAAGTTAAGCACAGAATTCACTGACCGCAAGGTAATCTGATAATTACTCGATCTGCATTAAACGCTGGGAAAGCTTTCTGACCTGCAATAAATGTTAGATTCAGAGCGGCAAAAATAAGTTTTAGTCAAAATTCAGAATACTCCGTGCACTGCATAACCTTAGCGAAGGAAAGAAAAGAAGGAAAACGGTAACTCTAAGGTCACGTTCAGTCGTGTTTAGCCTGTCAACACTTCATTGCACAATTGTTGATTGGTCACCTACCACGCAAATAAAACAATGAGAAAGGAATGTTGTCTTCCGTTGAGCAGGCGTTTGTGGGGAGGGAAGAAATACGAGCTCCCCTTAAAAACGCCTGCGTGGGAGGCTAAGAATTCACCAGCCCGATCGCAAAATCCACTAGCCGCGGGCTATTGGACACGACTTTCTTTGCACGCTGGGTACACTATCTCTACCGCAATTTTAATCTAATGCTTTAAACATCTTGCCTCGCCGGTCATGAAGGTCGGCTTCGAGGCTCGCACATTTCTTCGATTTTCTTAAAGCAAAGAAAGATTGTCTGGTGTGTCTCGCATTATCCCGTGTACACTTCCAATTTGTAACGCACTTCTTGAACTAAAAATTGTACCACTAATATCATAGGTGACGAATTACTCCTTAATTTTGGCGCGAAATTTCAGCGATAATTTGTAATTTCACATGTGAAACTACAAAATTGCCATGGTAACCTTCCGTACGTCTCAGTGTCAAGGTAGCGACGAAGTTTTAAAATGCCGTGAATGGAGATGGCAGGGCACAAAAGGACGCTTTAGAAAACCTGAACACACAAGAGAACACCAAGAAGGACTTTAACAGGTATTTTGCCCGAAAAGTCTGAAAAATTCTGAACTTTACAAGCCAAATTTAAGGTCTAAACATTTGAGAGAGTGGAGTTCTCGATCGACATGTCAGGATATGATCCAGGATAAACATGTCAAAAATCCAAGATTGCTAACGTAATTCGTCACCCATGATATTAATAGGTAATCAAATGGTATACTCGTAAAATTAGGGAATAATTTCACTTGCGTTTTGTCCAAATCATAATTTCCTTCGCCTAAAGTCTCGGGAAATGGTAAGGATTTGGACAAAACGCGCGTGAAATTATTCCCTAATTTCACTCGTCACCATTTGATTACACATACTAATTTCACGACTGTAACCACTTCATGGGTTCACGACGGCTTCACGGTTATGCGACATTTTACGCTGTAGGATTGAACACACTTAATTAACTCATCACTTAGAAGTGAATACATGAACGGTTGATGAAACCCGAACGTTTTTGCTTTGTAAAATGTTAGGTCTTCATAGGTATAATGATAAAGTTCTAACAAAAGGAAAACTATGCACGTTCATGCAGTGAGCTGAGAGCGGAAGCAGCACGTTTTCTCCAATTTCACTTCAGTTGCTCGACCCTAAATTCGCATTCTCTAGGAAGATAAAAGGTCTGATCGAGTTAATACTAACCGATTTTAAGGTGTTAGTTGTAAAAAATATAAAACTAATACTTTCTTCTCGAGATTAGGCGAGAGCTATGTATAGTAAGAAAACACGCTTTAACATAGCGTCGAACAACATTTGCTAAACGTGGCCACGATTCTTTCATCACGGTTTTGCCTCGGATCATATGCTTTAGCGAAAAGCTTATTTTGCATCGGTTATCATGAATCTAATGCAGTGTTTAACGTAAGTATGCTATCTATAGCAAGCAGATTTTATGAACACATGAACTAAAAATCGCAGTAAATAGCACGGTGTGTTACCACGAACAATAATGATACGTCAGTGAGTTGTTAATTGGAGAGCCAATAGCCTAAAAGATGTTCTTACACGTGAGCGAGCAAAACTAACTACTAGAGAATGACCATTTGAATAACAATAGACGACTGTTTAACTGTGACAATAGACGGATCGAAACGCACCAATTACTGATTACGAGTCTTCATAGCCAATAACAACACGACGTAATTGACCAATCAAATCAATAACCAGAGTGTAATACCATCAACTGACGTGATACAACTCACTTTGACTCTGAAGATGACTACCGCACAGGTTATCGAAACGTCAGTCACTGTCAACAACAACAGTCCTATTCAGGACTACATTCACCCGGACGATCAAACTCAACCCACTTTTGTTTATGTTATTGTAAGCCGCATCTACGGCAGTTACACAAGGAGTTATATCTTAATGAGAAAACAATGCCTCATGTTTATGTTATTGTTAGCCGCATCTACGGCAGTTACACAAGGACTTATCTCTTGATGAGAAAACAATGCATCATGTTTATGTTATTGTTAGCCGCATCTACGGCAGATTATTTTTGTACCTCATGAACAGCAAATCGGACGCCACTTACACAAGGACTTATCTCTTGATGAGAAAACAATGCCTCATGTTTATGTTATTGTTAGCCGCATCTGAGCGCGCTGAGAAAAATCCATTGAAAATAAAATTTCGAAAAGGTATTGTCGAGTCGTACAAACCTATTGTTTGGGCCGAGCCCAAATGTTGCAGAATGTCAGTCATTTGTCGAATAACCACTTATTTTTATCTCACATGCTCCTTTGCGGTCTGGCTGTGTACACTTGAGCCGCGAAAACCTTAGATGAAATAGCTGTATACAGCTAATTCAGAAAAGGTTGTCGGTCTAAGAGTACCCAAGCGTAAACGCCCAAAATACCTGGTGGTATGGGCGCGTAGGCCTTAAGACAACCTGTTCTAAAGTAGCTGTACATACTAAACAGCACCGTATTCACATACCAATGCAAACAAGAATGCAGTAGCTACACGCGCGCATTGCGGGCCTATTTTTCATGTATTCTGACTGATTTCGCACGTGCTGTTTGTTTGACCTTGTTCCAGTTTTATTTAGCAAATAAGTGAAAGGTTTAAACAGCCTTGTGGAAGTACAGTTGGATAGGCTTTAAAAAAAATGCACTTTATTTGAGTGTCAATGTATTTAGCACGAAAGTACTAATTGGGGACACTATATTAACGTCTCCTACTGGAGACGAGACCGCCATTTTACGTGGTCATCCGAGCCACGCGAAAGTCTAGCCATTTGCAGGGCAAAGGTAGTACCTTCATTTCTCAGTTATTTCAAGACCCTGCAGAGTATCGCTTCGACCCCGGGAATCGAACCTGCGACCTCCCGCTCCGCAGTCAAGCGCTCTACCGACTGAGCTAATCCTGCGTCGCAACCCGCACTAGGACGTTTTATGCGAGACTGCAGTTTGCAGTTACGCGTTTGCAGGTTCTCGTTGCCGGAGTGTCAAATTTTAGCAAGGCGTTCATTGTTTAGTGCCACTATGTTGTTTTTCATCAAGTCGGAGAGCATCACTTTTATCGCTCAAAAAACAGGAATAATTCATTGATTCGACTTCAAAAAGTCAACAAACACATCGCAGACGATATAAAATATAAAAAGCTCCCTTACCAAATCCAACACTGTTTTGAATGTATTTTTAAGCTATTTTTGAAAACTGTTTTTAACCTGTTTTGTGAAATAGGTTTTAAATAGGGTAAAAAGTGTATTTTTAATGTATTTTTCGACTGCTTTTAAAGGTGTTTTAACCTGTTTAAAACGCTATTAAAAAAGAATTTTTAAAGTATTTTAAAATGCTTTTAAAATATATAAAAAATTCCAGGGCTTTTGCAAGGCTCAAAACAGCTCAAAAACAGTTTTTAAATACCTTATAAATCGGAATAAAAACAGGATACAAACAGTTTCAAAAACATATTTTAATTTACTATACTATTTTAAAACTATTTTTAATGTCAATTTTAAACGTATTTTGAAAAAAACAGGTTTAAAATAGGTACAAAAATATATTTTTGATATATTTTTCGACTGATTTTAAAGGTGTTTTAACCTGTTTAAAACGCTATTAAAATGTTATGCTTCAAAATATATTTTAATAGCTGTTTAATCGGTTTCGAAATTTAGTAAAATACTCGTATTTGCAAATACAATAAAAATACTTTGAAAACAGTATTAAAATACCACAGAAGAAGAAAAGCAATAGCACACATATATTATGAATTAAATACATCAAAAATAGGATGCAAAAATGCAAAAACAGTATAAAATTGTAAGAACATAGCCTTAGAGTTGTCTGAAAACAGTATAAAAATCGGTCGAAAGAGCATAAAAATAGTACAAAAACAGGATGGAAATACCATTTAAATTCATGAAATAAAATGAATACAAAACCGTCGAAAATTACCCTGAAAAAGCAAGATTTACCTCGGCGAAATTTCTCCACACAGTCCTAGGCTAGGACTTCAAGAGAATTATCTCTTAGCCGATTACTTTACGTTGATTTCCCTAAGAATTCTCGGGAAATTCTTATGGAATTTTTCAGAAATGCTCAAATCAATCTCTAGCCTGTGTACAGACCCCTTCCCTCAATAAAACTCGGAGGGGAGGGGTGGGGGGGTATGTACACAGGCTATCAACCTTTGGCTTCAAAAGGGTATAACGTTACTGACGTTACCGGTAAATATTAATCTACATGCATGTAACTTACATTGTTTATTATATTCACGGCTTTACTCAAATATCATCAGAAGCTTAATGCAGGCTACGCCTGAACATTAATTAGTGGCTGATAAAGAACAGCATACGAATAAATTTACGCGAGAATGAAAGAGGCCGGTGACGTGACATCAAGTGACTGAGATCATTTATACAAAACAGCGAGTCTCTGCAAGGAATCCTGTAAAAAGTAAAATTGCCATACGGGCGCGACTATATAAATGTTTACTACCCTTCATTTGTTTCTCATATGGCGTATATCTAAGCGTCTTAGTAACATTGTATATTTAATACTTACAATTAGACTGTTGGACTCTTCTCCTGAACCAGAACCTTTCAAAGTACATAACAGTCGCTGAGGAGTTATAACCATTTTTGATTCGTGATAAAAGCAACATCTACGTGTTCCGACAATCCGCAGAGTTGGAGTGTACTTTTGTAAGATCGTAACAAACAGTAAAATCAAGCGCATTTAAGCTCACAGCAACCGCCCGGGAGCAACCGCCGGTTCAATAATTTGAAATGAGCAAAGGACAAAGACGGTTTGCTTATCACGTGCATTTGTCACATCACCGCGGCGCGAAGTCGTGATTTCAGTCGCGCGTGACATCTCAAAAATAATATGCCATGCATGTGCGGAATAGTCTATGAGAGAAAGATAACCATATGTCGGAGTTTATTCAGATCTGAGCGTTGTTTCTTAGTGCAATATATACGAGGTGAGATCTTAGCTTGGATATAGTTTGTTTTAATTATTATGAAATTTCAAGGACTTATTTTAGACAAATCTCAATTGACCGCGTGCATCCGGTTCTCGGCCCGCGGCTTCGGCTGTTTGCGAAAAATTTCTACATGAAAATTAAAATGTGATTTTAAGAATTTTCTTTTAAAAAAACTTATGGAATGTCCCGTAGCTGCATTAATTGAATCACGGCTAAAATCTAGGCGGAGATTTTCGCAGAGAGCTTGCAGGTAATGAACATTGAGGAAAGCGGATTGATCCTTTATCGGCACACTGTCACAGTTACGTGTTGTCAGTCAAAGCTAAAATCTATTCCTAATTTTCTTCTCTTTTTTCAATTTCTTTTTGATTTGCTGGGAGATTTAATTTTTGGCTCCGCCTCGAGCTTTATTGAGAGAAGAATCCGGTCCACAATATGACAGCTTGTTTTGAGTCATTTATGAACTCGTGACACGATGAATCCTTAAAAATTAACTTTGTGCAATTGTTACTTTTATAGTCTGAGTATAAGTATCCCAAAATACATTACAATATTGCACCTCAATAATAATAAGTAATAAGTACCCTATTTTAAAGTATTTAAAATAAGGTCAGCATTTGATGTCTTTCAGCAGACTTTAAATATTTTATGTACAATCTGTTTTTATAGTCAGAGTGTTGTGTGCCCAAAATACAATTCAAATAGACCTCAAAACAGTGTTTAAGTACCCTATTTAAAAGTATTTGAAATGCGGTCAGTAGTTAAGGACTTAAAACATATTTCAAATAGTCTATTTGAACTCTGTTTGTAACTTTGTGAGTGGATGCGTCTCAAAATACATTTTCGATACAACTCAAAACAGTGTTAAAGTACCCTATTTAAAAGTATTTAAGATACGGTCAGCATTTAGGCTCTCAAAACATATTTTAAATAGTCTATTTGAATTATGTTTGTAACTTTGTGAGTGGATGCGCCTCAAAATACATTGTAGATGCAACTCAAAACAGTGTTAAAGCACCCTATTTAAAAGTATTTAAAAAACAGTCGCATTTAAGCCCTTAAAACATATTTCAAATAGTCTATTTGAACTCTGTTTGTAACAGTGTTAGTGGTTCTATGCCCAAAATACATTTGAAATACCCTATTTTAATCATATTTATTAAACAAAATACATTGTAAATTGATGAGAGAGGTTTTCCTTTTGATGAAATATAATTTAACTACACTTAAGATATATTCCAAACAGGGGCGAAAATTCAAATAGGATTAAAATACAGGAAAATAGTATTCAAATACTGAAAATACATTTTAAACACTTTAAAATCAGTTTCAAAATACATATGGTTTGGTAAGGGCTACTTGGTGCCTTTAAACGTGAAGCTGTACAATTTTTAGCAGCAAAAAACCTTGCCCTAAATCACTAACCGCCGGAAGCCCTTCCTGCAGTTCAAACGTGATAGCAAACTGCAAACGTGACCGCAAGACTGTGGACACGTGACATTTTGCGGTTTGCAGTTTTCCATGAAGAACCTAGCCTGCGAAAACATCCGTTTCTCCTCGCTCTTCGCCGCTGGGGACGTTTCGCGCGAAACGTCCCAAGCGGCAAAGAGCGAGGAGAAACGGATGTTTTTGCAGGCTATGAAAAACCTGATGCTAAAGTTCTCTAATAAAAGATCATGGCACGTAAGAGTGATGCGTGACATATTTGGGATTGTACATGGGATACGATCAGCTGTACATGCGGCCATGTGATATAATTACCTCGGTATTTAATACGAAATGCCATGAATGAGTTTCACGTTGAGTAGACATGAAGGAGGCAAGAGGTTTGCTCTCCATTTTATTGTATCCCGGTCGTTTGGACCTTCGACTGGCTGACAAAAGAAACAGAGACTGAGTTAGGCGAAACTATAGGACTCTTTCAAACTTGAAGAGCTTCATGAGTACTTGGTAACTACCTCCGCCTTATGGAGAAGCTCGAATGCACTGGGATAGGTTTTAGGCGAGATCAAACACTTTTAGTTCCAAAGTTTAATCAGGTCGGATCGCTTTCTGAAGGAAAACATGCTAAATGAGCGGTACGTTATTTCTAGCGCGATTTTGATCTAATACTTCGATCAGATACACGAGCAAAGACAAACACATCGGTGATATTCGATACTTGAAAAAACTTTTTTATGCAACCGCATCAAACTGAACTATCAAACTACGAAAAAGAAAAACAGAATCCACGCGCAAACATCCGATGTGACCGATTAACCACAACTTAGTCACGTGCCCGAAAACAAAGAAAATACATTAACATAATTAAAATTCGCGGGAAAAAAAAGACACGAAAGTGCATATCAGAAACAGTCAGATATTTGTTAATTTCCATATTTTTTCAATATTTTGATATTGAAGGTTTTGTAAAGTAGACAATGTGTCTATCTTATGTTATAATATTATAGACATATAAAGAAGAGAAACCTTAAAATTGGTCAATAGTTCGACATAACGAAAAAACAAAATAGTTATATTTTTCAAATGGTCAGTGCAGAACGTAGAAACGTTCATATTTGCCAATTTACAGATTTTGCATGATGCAAAATATAGAACTGTTAATATTTGACCTTCATAATCGAGACCATTCCATATATTGTGTGGTGTTCTTATAAAAACTTTCATATTTGCAAATTTCCAGATTTTGCGTATTGTGAAGTATGCAGGGAAATTTTAAATATTTAACGTTCAGAATAAAGAGAAATCCTTTGTTTTACATTGTGGACATTACAGGAACCTTGATATTTGCAAATTCCATATTTTCCACTATGCAAAATATAAAAATGAAAGACAAATACTCTATTTTACATGTTGCTGATTCCTTGATATTCCTTGATACCTTGAATCCGGATCCTTGATAATCATATATAATATAAATATAGAAAGAGTACAAATTCTATATAATTTTTCATGCATGGTGCAGAAAAGAGAAACCTCGTATTCATCAATTCAGTTTACATGTAGATTCTGAATGATGCAAAATATAAGAATTTTGATATTATATAGAAATTTGAATGGACTTTTGCAAATAGATTGGTTACGTATTGGATCAGGACTGAATCCTAAACTTAAGTAGCATGGAAAAGCATAAATTGTTGCAATTTTTGAGAGATAGTAAGGTTTGAATTATCGCCAAACATAGCCATCGCTGTAGAAGTATTTTTGTGGGATAACCGTCCCTATTTTTGGCATCATAGTCATTATAGCTGTGGAACAACAGTAGACTAGACATGTTCTGTTAATTTTTTCCGAGATCGTTTGAAATAGATCCGATATAGAGACAAGACCATGTGCTGTGGTTGTTGAGTTCAGCTGAGCTTAAGTCCCTGTTGTAACAAATTGTATTTGTATATATTAAAATATACCTGAAAAATTAAAAAATCAGAAATCTTATGGCCGATTTAAAAAGATGATTAAGGAATATATACAGCATCACTTACATTAAGAATTCCAAAAATTATAAGCTTGCATCATTTCTTTAAAATTCGATTGAATTTGTATTGTAATATTAAGCGCCAAACAATTTGTTAGTAATTTAATTGATAAGTAAAGTTGAGGATCTCCTCTGAATAGCTCAGCAGAGCTTGCTGAGACCTCCTGCTCATGTATACGTACGGATACCAAATGTACAATTTTATATTAATTTTTACAATGATGGGCAAATAAATCTACCTGGAGTTACGACAACCTTGTTAGCAAACATTTTGTAATTTTTCTCAACTTTCCTTGTCTAATAGCTTGACATATGTTTCCTGTGTTGCTTGCTTATGTGGTTTTTTTTTTCTGTTTCTTTTTTTTTGCTTGTTTTGTGGGTAGGGAGTGATGTAGAAGTGGATGTAGACAGAATTACTATCTTTCCCCCCCCCCCCCCCCCCCTCCTGATTTTTTTTCCCTACCTACAATTCTTTCTTTAACACAAGTGAAAGTTATTTGAAATCAGCGCGCGCCTAAAGCAGGTTTTGGTGTCGTTTAGCTGTTTTGTTTTATAATTAAGAATTTGTTCATGCTTAGCGTGCGTATATCGAGTTATGGATGCACACGGGAAGTTTGGAGAGCACTCAAGAAGCTAGAGTTGCACTCGGCTATCGCCTCGTGCAACTCTTACGCATCTTTCGTGCTCTCCAAACTTCCCAAGTGCATCCATAACTCGATATACGCACAGCTAAAAGCATGAGCAAATTCTTTTATATGTTTGTGTTGTTATTGCGTGAAAAGTTTTCCTGCTTCAGTTGGATTGTCCGGAGATAATAAAAGTGCATAACAAATTTAAAGACAACAATAAAAACGTAAATTTTACCTTTAAATGTTGTTGATGACCAGTTGGTGTCTGTTCTGTTCCCAGTGAATTTGTGTTGTTTGTGTTGTTATTGCGTGAAAAGTTTTCCTGCTTCAGTTGGATTGTCCGGAGATAATAAAAGTGCATAACAAATTTAAAGACAACAATAAAAACGTAAATTTTACCTTTAAATGTTGTTGATGACCAGTTGGTGTCTGTTCTGCGAGTTTTTTTAATTCGGCTTTATTTTTGCTGCTTGTTGGATCAGGACCTAAAAGGTCAATGCCGATAGAAAAATTGGGCAATTCCTCGCTGGTTTCTGGCATATTTTAAAGAGAAGAAAACTGCACTGCAGCTTAAAAGACGACAACTTTGCAGCCAGGTGAAAAAAAATGCTCACGTCATCTTATTTACGCACAGGCGTGCGTAAATAAAGATTTTGTTCATAGCGGCTCGATAGGACTTATATAGGGCAAGCACGCGCGCTATGTTATAAATTATATTGGTCACCTTGAGAAAAGTTTCCCGGAGAGCATCATGTAAAGCTCTGAGATAGGACAAAGTTATTACGAGTCGCAGAGTCCGCATGGTCCAATATCGTTCTATATTCTCGTTTCATTTGGCTAAACGGATCAATCACCCTGATCCGGGCTGCGACAGAAAGGTACGATATTGTTCGCTTTTCTATGGTTACCACTAAGTCTTTGTCCTCGGCAACAGGCTCCTTATACTGCAAGCCGATCTTGCGAGCCCTCAGTCTCTTGGGTTGTGGTCTATAGAATGTGTAACGAAACTGTAACGCGATCAGAATAACCCATTTTTTCGGAGGTTTTCGACGGGTTTTGATGTTCTAACGACAAACACATCTCCTCCGGACCCTGTGTTTTCAGTGCCGCGAAAGTGTGTGATTATGTGATTTCCGCATGTTGTTGACAGGTATGTGATCGCGTGGTTGAACTGCCGTTTCGCCAAAATATTCTGTGCCAACCATTGATATTGTTTCGTCGGTGTTTAGTTTAGGTGATTGTACCTTGGAAAAACAACTCTCGACTCAGAAAAATTTGATCTAGGTCTAGTTTCAGCGGGCTCTAATGGCATCTCACCATAGGCCGCTTTTTGTAGATAAGAAGGTGATAATTTGTGCACTATGTTTCATTCAGTTTGTTGTCTATTCCATGCGGAATCCTGTTGTTTATCGGACGGCGAAAAAAATAGTGTTTTTCTAACTAGTTAAGTTGTTATGTAAGGCTTAACCAGGCACTCTTTCGCTGCAGTTCACTCTCAACTTAAAAATTTCTAGACTGAAATGACACCGGTTTGAAACTTCGCGAAGTTAGTTTACTGAATAAATGTTCTAAAATTTGCGTCATTTTAAATTTGGACTCGTTGGAATGCTTCTAGGGACCATTAACTTATTGCCCAGCGTCAGATAAAGGCTTTTAATGGACCTTTGAACGAGTTTTGTTGTTTTAAATTACCATGTAGTAGAATGAGTTGATATTTTTGCTAACCCGGTTTTCAAATATCCAGGTGTAAATAATTTTTTTTTTCCACTTGCATGTTGACGACCAGATTTGTACAATGTCAGGAGAGGCCCCGGAACGCTCTCAGGAACAGAACACAGCTTCAGCCCTTGATCAATCAGGCAACAAAACCCTGACTATAACTTTTACTGGAAACTCTTATTCTTGGGATAACGTGCTTTGGGATCAGTCATTACAGAAAGAAGAGAGGAGCTGTAACAGAAATTCCGGTAAAATTTTCCATACCAAAAACATCCACCCCTTTGACAGGGCTGCAACAGGAATTTACGTAACGTTGCGGTGGCATACAATGAAATGGAGAACCAATATGGGCACGAAAGCACTGTTAAGCAGTCTAGGTGGGGGGCGGTATCTGGGGCATGCCTCCTGGAATTTTTTAAAAATTAAAGCACACTTTATAGATACAATCTGGTGCTATCTGGATGCTTGTATTTAGCAAATACAAGGATTCCAAATTAAGCATGAAAATACAAATAAATAACAGTTGTGGTTGTCTTCAAATAAGTGATTAAAAACGTTTCAAAATAAATAGGGAGATTAATAGAGTCACTTTTATGACAAAAAGCAATTGTAGGATCCAAGTTGATAATTTCTCTTATAGGAAATGAACAGACAAACACTGTGAAAAATTATCTTTTTAGTTAGTGATGAAGCTGACGTGAAACTATACATTTTTTGTGCAGATCATCAGTAACCATCAGACTAATAGAAAAGATGGTTATCTTGCCACAAAGTTCTGTTGCATGATATCATGACTGTAAGTTAATTTCTGATCCTCAGCTCCTCTACAATCAAGGAACCTTTTCTCCACATCTTCAATATGTGGCCGTCAGGTAAATATAACGAGGTTTAATTTTCAATTTAAACAGAACTTTCGTCCTCAGGTAAATGGTTTAAGCCCATCATTTTTGTTACGATTCAGTTCACTATAATCTTTTATGAGGGAGTCTTTCGGGCGAGCGTGGTCCTGAGCAGGACGCCGGTTAATGTAACTGGCTGACTTTTTAACATCCGTGCAAAAGTCGCGATCATTTGATTCAAGATGAGACGTAGGCATTGTCTTTCATGGAACAATCTTGCTGTAGACCTTCTTTGTCATCAGGTGAGCCGTGGTGTTACTGGTAGGAGCACATCTGCATCGAGACCGATTAAGCTTAACTCAATCACCGAACAATTTATACTAAAAATAATTAATGATCTGCTGAATGCTTTTAGGAACAAATCCCAGTTTCTCCGCGTTATCAACAAGTGGCCATCAATCCCCTCTTCGTACCACCAGGTAATGTATGAATATACTTTGAATTTAGGGCGCGTTGATTGGGGCATTAAGATTTGGAATTTTAAATAATCCTTACCAAAACTACATATAGCAAGATGTTACTCACATAACTAACTGCCACCTTCCCATCCCATCATGGTATACATGCAATGTTTAATCAGCACATTAAGCCATCGCAGAAAAGAGAACAATGTTTACCTTAGGATATTCAGAATAGAAAAGAAATAGCCCTGTTTCCTGCCCATGTATATTTAACAATAATCCCTTGAGCACGAACGGGCTCTTAGTCAATAGCCCATTCGACCTTCAGCCTCATGATCTATTGACTCAGAGACCATGACGGCAAGAGGAACCGACTAGTTAGTCAAAAATGTCGAGACAAAGCAACTTTAGTTAAATAAAGCTGGACTTCAATACGTTTTGAAGCCAAAAGGCCGGCGCTTTTTGCTACTAGCGGGATATAACATATAGCCTAGTAGTAACTCAACCAATCAGAACCCGGCATTGATGATAGACTTGCTTCAAGTCGACCTCTTATTAAATCCGACGAAGGACTTTTTTGAAAGTCTACAGTGATGATAGACCACTAGTTGGATTTAACTAAAACGGAATACCATCTTTGTAGTCAGTGTACTGAAGGAGAAGCTGTTGATGCCCACCTCTTGTAATAGTATATTTGAAACCAAGATGGCCAGCAGATACTCAATAAAGGTCATACAGGAAAATAGAGAGTAGAAAAAGACTACAAATTCCTTAACCCAACGACCAATACTTAAATAACGACTTATGGTTAAAATGACGCTGGAAACAGATGCTGCTAGATTTGACTTGTCACACAAAGTGCAACTGCATGCGTGTAGTGTAACCCTGAACCTTTTGATTCTCAGGTCAAAGTAGAGTCACTCAGCAGCCAGTCCTGTTTCTTCCTCCTCAATTATTCAACGGCGTACAGGTAAATTGATATCTGGTAATAGTACCTGATAGGTAGTTTTTAAAAGCGCAGGTCGACTATTTTGTTCTTTTTTGTCAATTCCAAATTTCTAAACCCCAGTTAAGGTATCAGGCGCGGTGTAACTGAACTATATTAAATGATCTTAAAGTTTTAGTTACAATTTATCTTATGAAACAAGAAGGTCGAATACCTGCTGAAAACGAATAAACAAATCAATTAATGGATAAGTAACAGGGATCTATGTAGGGTATTTGAGGGGTAGAAGCTTCCTCCTCAAAATGCCCTACAATGTTGTTATCATTACAGTATATAATTAACTATATCGAAAAAATCATCCTGACGCGATGAGATCAGTGCACAATCTGTAACATTTCACAAAGTTTGGTCTAAAAATGCACCAGACTGCATCTCAATAGCCTGCGTAGCAGGCGCTTGGAAGTGGTGGGGAAAAGAGAGAACGGGCGCGCACGAGGGAGACACGCGTGTCTCCTTCTCGCGCGCGTGTTTTTTCTTGTGCCCACTACTATCCAAGCGCTAGACTTGCAACAAGTCGACCTCTTGGCGAACGGAGCGAGCCTTTTTTGGCCGCGAAGTGACCAATTGTATGAAATCCGACGAAAGACTATTTTGAAAGTCTATCCAAGCGCCTGCTACACAGGCTAGCATCTCAGCGCATATTCATTTCAAAAAATTTCCGGGGGCGTGTCCCCGGACCCCCCTAGGAAGCTCGTGATCTTTGACCAAGACTTCTCCCCCAAACGGTAAATCATAGATAGAACCCTGAGTAAATAAATGGGTTAGTTTAAGACATGGCTATTCTTCATATTATTGCAAGTATTAGTGATATTGCAAGTAATATAATTGTTATTGATATTATGGTAAATTAACAATTAATGAATGGGGCTGAGTATCTTATGAAGAATTATGGAGATCGAGGTGGGTGTTGGCCGAGTTGGATAACACCCCCCAAATTTGGTCATAAGTAGCTGGTTATGGTGAATTATGCGTGTGCTTTTAGCCAATGAGAATCGGGGAAATATTTCGAATGAATAATGATATAATGATATTGTGATATTATCTTGATATATAGAGTATATTACATGGCCGTAGAGAAATTTCGTATCTCCAAGCGGCCATGTAATATTCTATTTATTATATAAACTCCAATGGAATACTAATCCATTCCGCTTTAATATTTTTGTATTAGAGAAGACGAATGTGTCAGAACTAAGAATGAAATAAAGTATACAGCCTATAAAGCGTAAACGAAATACAAATTCTTTTCGTTTACAGTGTAACAAAGAGCTATCCTAAAATATATATGCCTCATAAAATTTTGCATTTTGAAAAAAAGTCAGCTGTAAGCAAGGCTATTTTTAGACAACAAATCCAATGTTGCTCTACATTTGTAAGTTCCCTTTAAGATTCAGAGCGCGAAAAAGTTCAATGCTGAAAACTAGGAAGCTGGCAAAAACTATAAAGCACTATCATGATATACATGGCCAAAATTTAATTTCGCACACGCGCGGTAGCAGTTAGTCTGCTACACAGCCGTTTTTAGTGTCGTCACGCAACGCTCCTCCCCACTAACGGCTGCTGAAAACCGAACTACATTCCTTTCCCGTGATTAGCCAATTGTAATTCAGCTCCCATTTTCTGGAAGGTGTTCGCGCCACGTTTGCGGTACTGTGACTCCTCCAATCACAGCTTTGCTTTTATCGGTGCCCATGTGTGAATGACAGAATAATCAAAACGTCGCGTGAAAACTCACGTATTGTCAAACTTCTTGTACATGATTGGCTTGTTCGTTAGACCACAAACACAAAGGGAAAGGAATGTAGTTCGGTTTTCAGCAGCCGTTTGTGGGGAGGAGCATTGCGTGACGACACTGAAAACGGCTGTGTAGCAGACTAGGTAGCAGTGGACACTTAGAAAAAATTCCAACAAAAAACAATGAAAATTTTATGAAGAAACGTGGGATAAGTAAAATAATTTGCGATACAGCATGTCGTACGATATACCTGAACACTAGGACCCGATTGAGACTGAAAGTTTGACTTATTTAGATCTTAGTTTTGGCAAACTTAAATTCCTACCTTCAAATCTCGAGCTTCTCGGGAATGGAAATAAAATTACGAAAAAATTACCTGCGTCTTCCATATGATCTATTGCAAATGGAGCACTGCCACCTTGATTAACCTCTTTTCTTCAGTAATTAATGACAATTCCGCTGGGAAACTCTCAGAGGTTGCAATTAAATCTTCAAGTACAAAGTCTTATATTTCTATCGTGAGTTTGTCCACTGAAAAAGCATATTCTTCCTTCCAACATTTAAAGAATTTGGAGTAATTTCTATTTATAAATACGCTTCTACTACACGGCTTAAATCCAAGACCTTCGCTCTACAATATCTCGGCCAAAAATCATCTAAATTGTCTCCAAAACTTCTTGTTCGAAAGCTTATTTCTTTGAATTTTCGTCGCCATTTTTGGTTGTGGCAATATTTTTGTTCAGCGGCTTTTATTTGACCATAAACAACTATGTATTTGACCACTCGAACTTTCCGCGCATTATGAGCCCGGGTATCACAGTAAAAACCAGTGAAACAGTCTGAATGTAAGTTTGTAACTTTCCGAACATTATGAGCCCGGGTATCACAGTAAAAACCAGCGAAACAGTCTGAATGTAAGTCGCCCGAAATGTGACGTGCGAGATTTCTGGACATGTAAAATGTAATGACAAATATTAGAAACAAAAGTTAGCGTAAAAGTTTCTCATAGTCATTTCTTGACTACCTTATTGCTGAACTCACTGTTCACAATATCATGATCAATTTTCTTGGCTGCTTCCACTGTCTGATCCAATGCACATCACTCGGCGAAACTTTTTTTTTGGCTGCTCAGATTTGGGCTACTCACCGCACTTGTGACGAGGCCATAATGATGTTAAAAAAACCCTCCTGTAATTGTATTGCCAAACAACATCGTTTGCAGCTGGTTTTCATGCACTGGCGAAGTCGATGAGCTTGCTGCAGACTGATAGTGTTGAAAAGGTGGTGCGCCGACCGGAAAGTGAAACGCAACTCGCGAAACCTGTAAAACTTCACGACTCGTCGACGCCGTGCTTGACAGAATATTTGAAATGTTTTCCATCCGTCGCTCTCGTTGGCTGCTGTAGTTGTATATTGACTGGAGGTTTTTGTGACCGGTTATCTGTATTATCTGATTTGGTTGAACGTCATTATCCTGTATTTTTACATGGGTGTTTTTCTCCCGGTATGGTTTGTTTTGGGGGAAATATTCCCCTCCGCTTCGCACTAGTATTTTAGGATATTGTTCAGTTTATTTACTCCCATAGCTTGTACTTTAAGCCAATTACAGTCGTTCTGCTGCCCCTGAACAGAAGATTTGGGTAGAATATTATTCAGCCACACAGTGTTCAGTAGCGATTGTCAAGAACTTGTTCCCAAGACCTTTTTCTCGAAGAAAATATCAATTTCTTCTTCTAAGAGAGCAGTAGCTTCGTTCGGCTTATTTCCTCGGCCTTTTTTTTCAGTTCTTTTTGCTTCGCTTTCATTGCTTCTCTCAATCTCGTAAATTCGGGATCAATGAACAGCCATCTTCCATATTCGCGCCTTGTGAGATAACGGTCAACGCTTGATAAACTTGGCCGAACTGTGTGAGACACATGATGATCAAAAATTTGGTTTATCGTCAACTGTTTCTATAAAGTCTTGTTGATAAAATGGTTGTCAGTCAACCTTTCCGCCCCTAGAATTGGAAATAAGTCTATATATCACACGAGAGCCTTATCTAATAATGTTATTTTATCAATTTTTCCAAACTCTCAATACACTGTAGCCTGTGTACAGACGTCCGTCTGTACACAGGCTAAATAAACTGCTTACTTCTATAGAGTTTCCCGGCGTCTTCAAAACGTTCCTGATCCTCAGCTGTTTCAGGAGATTTGAAGGCATTTTTAAATGTTTTAGTTCGAAACTTTTTAAAACGTATGTAGACGATGTAACTAAAACCTACGAAAGAGACCGTGGATAACCTTTCCCTGTAATACAATTTTAAGCAGGAACTACTAAACAACACAAATCTTATTTCATTGCTTAAATATTTAAAATGGTGCCCTTTATTTTATGCTAGAAGTTTGCAGTATTCGCTCAGTGTTTGTAAAACGATCGTCAACGATCTTCACATGTATATTATTTATTTACCGTCCGGTTTAAAAGTCCATGTTTTTTTTAACTATAACAGCCGACTGCTGGATTAAGTGGGGCAGCCTTACCTAACCAAAAGAAAGAACCTGGAGCTGTAACAGGGAAGAGTGTTGTGGTGTTGAAGCCTTGTGATGTTGTAGAAAGGAAGGGAACAGTGTTTCTGCCGAACACAATCGACATGGCTCAAATTAAAAAAACAGAAAGAGGACAGTTTAAGACAAATGTGCAGTTTTCCTCAAAGATGACAGAAAGTGACACAAAAAAGATATTAGTGGAGAAATTTCCTTTTCTCGAATGTCAAAGGTGATGATATAATATATCTTCATACGAAACGGTCATGATTAAGAAAAAATAATGCTGGGGGGCTTGTTGACGTTGTTGTGCTACAATGATCTTAAGGGCACTGTGTTTTCTTTGCAACAGTAACTAATCGAAGAAACTCGCAGTACAGTCAAGTCGTTTTGTCCGATTTGCTCAGATTTTTCTGATGATCACCAGTTTATCTACTATAGCCGATGCCACATTGAGCACAACAAATAGATATATTGAATATTTATATGCCGTATGAATATTTAACAAAAACAGTTTATACCTGAGTGTTTCGGTTTGTTTCCCTGCATCTTAAGATTTAACTATTCCATTCTTTTGCTGGTGACAGGTTCTACTGTGCAGCAGCAGCTGACAATCGAACAAGATTAGACTTTCATGGAGAGCGTCGTATTTGGGATGGACGTTTTTTAAAGCAGAAAATAAAGGGAAACTCAGCGCTCTATATTCTTGCTGAAGAGGTAAGGTGTTTTCTGAGTATTGCAGTCGTCCAAAGAGAAATCGAAGACAATGGTTATACAAAAGTTTGGTAGGTAAACAACGTGCGTTATGGTCTATGTGAAAATGGTGAATGTAAGTACATTTACAAACTTCGCTGGTTCTGCGAGACACGTATTTCTAGTTACACACACATACTGTATATTATTAAATGACGATTGATTGCATTTTGTGCAAAGAGAAGAGCCTGGAGCGATCATAGGTTTCAGTGCAGAAATCATCTTTAATTGCACTATTTTTCACTGTTGTAGATGGGCTTTTAAATAATCCCGCACTTTTTACTCTTTTCGCTATCAGATGTTACCTGCGTCGCGGACGTAATTTAATCTCGATCAGTAACGTCTGCGAAGCAGGGCCGATATCCTTGTTCAGGGCCCCCAACGGACTCAATGAAATACCGGAAATGCGTTTCGAAATTGCTTTCATCTTGATTGGCAAATTGACAGTGGTTCTTTAAGAGTCCAATCATGGCACGTACTCAAATCCTGGTACACAGGTGGGGGCCCAGAACAGGATTTTCGGTACTGTTTCGCAGGCAGAGATAATTTTCGTCTGTGGCACAAGCTATATCAGATGTGGCAGATGTTTTCTTATCTGTTCAGTTTATCAACAGCTGTTGTCGCTTTCCTTGACAATTTATTGCTTTATAAAAAAAATTCTATTGACAAACAGGATTCCAAAGGAGCAAGACGGATCGAGGCTTCAGGAAGTGATAACCAGTCCCTCTCGGCTTCAAGTACACCAATTATTCCATCTATCAGCAGTAAGTCAATTAAACCATCTGCTGCTTGTTCAAACACGGGGGCACGCCTAGGGTCAGTAAGGACAGTCGCAGAAACATCAACAGCAACAGTAACAACACTTGTGCATCCGATATCGTCACCTTCTGTCGCAATAGATAATGTAACACTGAGTGTTTCCTTTAAAATTTACATTTCATTTACTATTTAAATCCACGCGTCAACTTTTACTACACCTTGCTATTGAGGTATTTTTCGCTTAATGACTTCTTAAAGGGGAAAATCGATGAAATTAAGGTGACTCGACCCAGTTTTTTTGGGGGGCTTACAACCTACTTTGAAGCTCTCTGGTATCCCCACCTTTACTTTTACTTGAATTTCATGGTCATTGAAAAACTGTGAGATTATCTTCTATAAGCCCAAACTTGAGTAAAGATT
The DNA here is from genome assembly GCA_964035525.1 of Porites cylindrica. Lineage (NCBI taxonomy): Eukaryota > Metazoa > Cnidaria > Anthozoa > Scleractinia > Poritidae > Porites > Porites cylindrica. The sequence continues at coordinate 6,847,796 of OZ037788.1, read as the reverse complement.
GAAGATTTTTAGCGTTTTGGCTGAGTTTGTGCTTTGGGAGTTGTCTATTGTTTCTAGTTTGTCATTATACAGCGTTCTTGTTCAGCACGCGCGCAATGACCACGCTTGTCTGACTTCCGAATGTTCACCGAGATAATAATATTATGATAATTTAGTATTAGAAAATAGAAGGGATTCCCGTCACGAGTTGGTTTAATTATTGGCTTGCATTAAACTTATGAAAAAATGATATTTTTTTAATAGTAAGTAGATTTACTGTGTAGCACTTCTTGATTTTTTTTTTGCAAAGGCACAAGAAGCACGAGAATTGATTAAAAATTGTGAGTTAAACCTCTATGTATCACGCGATGGCCTGTCTCAGTGTACCAAAATTATCATATCTCGGTGAGCATTCGGAAGTCAGCCAAGCGTGGTCATTGCACGCGTGCTGAACAAGAATGCTGTATAACGACAGACTAGAAACAATAGACAACTCCCAAAGCACAAACTCAGCCCAAACGCTAAAAATCTTCAATGTTTACTCAACTTTGGGCTTATAGAAGATAATCTCACAGTTTTTCAATGACCATGAAATTCAGAGTCCGGGTAGTTAGTTAATGAATTGTGGCCCTGAAAAAATTTGAAGGAAAAAAAACTACGAATTTTTAAGAAAATGCTTTTTTCGTGATAAGGACTCTTAAACGCAGACAAACGTCAACAAATAGCGAAAACTATAATTTCTATATGCTTGCTTTGCTCGAAATCGCGCGCATTTCCCGAGGCCCTAAAGCGTTTTGCTGACTTGCAAGGACCCATCTGTTATAACGATGCCCAAAATAAAGGGATGAATGTCATAGTTTATTAGATATAATCGTGTAAAGTTTGCTTATCATTTTCGCATAAATTATGACCTAAATTTGGAAACCGCTGAATTTCTCGAATTGGGTCTTCGCGATTTTGGTGAAACTCTGTTCAGCGCAAGGCACTAATGCGCACTATGTGTAGCCGAGAGATTTTCACGAAAAAATGCCGGCAACAGCAGATTTTCGACTCAGACCTCAAGGGGCGTGGCATTATAACCACGTGACATTTACTCCGATCGCCAAAAATTTTATGTTATATTGTAGATTGATCTATATGTTATCCATTCTATGTGATAGACTTACGATGAAATTAAAGGTGAGGATACCAGAGAGCTTCAAAGTAGGATTGTACCCCCCCAAAAAAACCGGGTCGAGTCACGTTAAGAAAAAATGGTTATTAGAAATTAGAAATATCATACCCAAATCCTACTCATAGACGCAGAACACAAGAGTATAAAGTCATGAAAACGTATTTTATTTGCCCGACTCAATAAATTACAATTATAGAATTGAATGTATGTTTGCCGCTAAATCTTTACAGTACTCGCTTAGTGCAGTAACTCATCGATGCTCATGTTATAAATTCCTTTCCTTAGAAAATCAGCGTGCCCGGAATGCCATTCCCACGTCACCAGTATGTGCCACTCAGGTAAGGTCAAAGTCCCTGTTGTTTTTAATCAGATTAGAAAGTCTCTGGCAACTTAGCTAATGATTTGAACGTTTGTTATATTCATATATCCCTCAGACCAGCACAACGTTTTGGTTCACAACGTAATAATGAACATAGAAATGGGTTAGTCTGTATAATTTTAATATCCTGGGATTTTTATTTGCGTCGTGTATTTTGACTACCCTACGCGAGGGCGCTTAAAATACACCGCACATTGTTAAGAATATCTCACGGTACTTCACACAAGTTGGCTTTTCACCGTGTTAAGTTGGCTTTTGGTAGAAAAAAATTCGATTTTTTTTCTGTATTATTTGGCATAACTCCTCTTTAGTAATATACTCATGTGTAAAATTAATATTTAATGTATGCGTTAAGTGGAGGCAATACAATACTAATGCAATATTTAGCAATTAATGAATGAGGCTGAGTAGGATATGAAGAATTAGGCAGATCGAGAAGGGTGTTTTTCGGCCTCGGTGGATAACACCTTCCGAGATTTGCCTAACTCTTCATATCCTACGAAAGCCGAATTCATTCAATTGCATTATTATTCATTCAAAATAATGCCTAGTTCAAAAACAACCTAAAACATCCTTGCCTTCGTCGATGTCAAGTTCACCATGATAATGGCTGTTTAGAAGATAAAGGGCTGTTCAGGTCTTCAAATATACTCCAAATACAGATTTTATCCATCGAGTTGTCTTCTTGCTATGTTTTTAGACAATAAATCGTCGTGTAACGAGTAACATTTTCCGCAGAATTTTCCGCCATTTTTGTTTTCACAACCCAAACAACTCAACCTCGTCCCCAGGTCTTCTCGGTTAACGTTGCCTTAACCTGCAAGAACGCTGCACTTTTGACGTCATCGGTTCATGAAACGCAAAATTCTTTTTCAAGTTTGGTCATCAGCAGCAGCTGGTTATGGTAAAGTATGCGGGTACTTTTAGCCAATCAGAATTGGGGAAATATTTTGAATGAATAATAATGTTTGTTATTTTCGTAGGCATAACACTCAATATACTATTTTTGTTGTATTAATTTTTTTGAGTGGAATTTAAATGTTGACAAACAGCTTTCCACACAATCAATGCTAAGGCACTCCTACGAAGGCTACGACCAGTCATCAAAGAAACGCAAGAGAGCACCGAACGTTTCAAAACACTCAGAAAGCAATACTGGCAACCTCTTAAGAACAAAAAGGTCGCATACTATGACTTCGTCAAATTCTATTCCAATGAGTGTTTCGCGTCCAGTGGGTATGTATATATAGTCTTACTTGCTGCTCCTTCTCGTTCATTTTCTATATAATGTACAGTGGTAAAATCAACTCAATTCAATGAAATAATGGAATCCTCGCTAGCTTTCAAAGTATTCATATCTGGTGACTGATTGATTTAGTACAATTATAGTACTATAAGGAAAATATGGAAAGATATATATGATCTGTCTGATCTACTGCCTCCCCGGCAAGCCATACCATATGCATTTATAATTCCTCCTGAATGTTCGATTAGAATATCATTTCCACAGCATCTGATCAACAATGTTTAGAACAACCCATGTCTCCTGTTACTAGTGCCATAAGGGACACATCGATGCTAGCGGCTCAAATGGAAAACTTGGGATGCAGAGAAAAAGCCAGTTCTAGTAACAAGGAAGCTTTAACAACTAGCGTTCGAAAACGTATGTGATTTTGTTGTGAAGTCGTGTTGATTAATAATATTGTAGGTCACCCACATAAAGGATGGAATCTACGTGTACCTTCATGCAGCTTTACAGGCGAACAGTCCAACTTCACTGGTCAAGAAACGCTAGATGACTTATATCAAGTTAGAGTAGGGGTAAGTTTTAAAAAATATATAATATTAAAAAAAGAAAAGTGAGGTTATGGAAAATCAAACGTTTAAGGTTAATTTAGAATGTTAACAGCCAACGGTGTGCGTTGCAACAAAAAAAGGAAGCATCGAATACAATACAGAGGAAGCGTGTAGTATTTCGTTTCCATCCAGACAACATTTTGTGTTTTGTGCAGGTTTCGATCAAAGAACTGGGCAGTAACTCGTGGATGGAAATCAACAGACAACAAGGTGAATGTTCGTTCCTTTTTTCACTTACCCTAACTAAATTATAGTTAACATTCAGCATCATTTCGTCTCTGTATTCTGTCTAGCCTGTGCCAGGCTGTCGGTCAGTGTAGATGAGCGAAGAAAGCGAGCGAGCGAAAAAACGGCGAAAAGAGAGAGAGAGGCCGTCTTAATACAGCAACTTCAACGTCCTCTTTAGACGTTGAGACACTTATTTCCACTGAATGCAGGATGGCTTCAAATCCTTATAAACCTTGTATGCCTTTTCCTCCGGTCCACAGAGGCAGCTGTTATTGCAGGCCCTAGAGCCCAAGGGTTTATCGAGGTAAGTGTTTTATAGTTTTGTCTGGTACAAAATGCAAAGAAGAAGCATGCAGTACAAGGCATATTTTTCAGTTTAACCCTAAATTGAAGCTCTTTCAGATCGTGAGGTTGTTGGTAAAAGGCGTGGCTGTGACTCTTAAATTTAAAAAATCACATTTAGGCGTTCAGCTGGTTACAAAACAACCTCTTAATTATGTCCATGTTTCAAAAAAATGTGTACAAAGGAGGCTAATTATTCAGCTCATTTATAGTGCTTCTTAATGGGAACAAAGTGTTCAATTAAAAACATACGGGCAGACATTTTGCGGTTCCATTGTTATTGTAAAAACGTGTGTTCATTAAGAAATGAAAAAGAAGAGTTGTTGGTTATCAGTGTAGTCTAATAAATCTATTATAATCACTCTTGCTTTCAACTTGGAGCAGAACAAAAGGTGTCTTCAATACGGAACTGTAATCGCAAACATGGCGGAAACTCGTGTTCGCCACAGTATCCTTACTACTTTTCCAGATGCTTTACACATAATTCCTTGCCAGAAAACTTCTCTGCTTACTTGACGACCACCTCTGACAACTCTTTGACGAAGTTTTAGCTGTAGGTTCAAAAGGAAAATGTTTTTTGTCCTCCGCAGGGGTCTGATCACTACAATACCAGCTCGGACGTAAATGCCACTTCGAGCGGGATCTGTTCAGATGATGGTGATTTGGTTTCCTCTGATGAAAGTTAGTACTTTTTCTTACGACACTTTCCATTGGTTAGTTGAATTGCGTCATTTCCCCACTGCAGAGAACTATAAGTAGTTTCGTAATTTGAAAAAAAAATAATAATAAATTGCATCATCCTGGATAAAATGTCAGGAAATGTTTTTCACCTTTTAATAAAATAATTCGAAAAATAATGCTGTTATTTCCAAAAACGAAATTTCGAGTTGTTGTTGTTATTGTTGTTGTTGTTTCTATGTTATCATTATAATCATCATTATCATTATTGCATTTCTTTCTTTATTTTATTTTCTATTCATTTTTTTTTTTCAGCAAAGTATATTTTAGGCGATGATTTAATGTAGAGGCAGGATTTTAAAAGCAGTTGACGTTAGCTCCATGATCAGTCCTTATCCGGATGATTTAGCATAGCGAATTAGTAATATAGCTAACACTTACCTGTCCATGTTTTAACTCAAGGTAATTCAGAAAACTTGTCCCAAGACCAACTAATCAGAAAAGAAACAAAACAAGATTTTAAGCCAGAAATACGTCCTAAGCGGGTTCCTTTTTATCAGGTATAGTTATTGTTTTTTGTTTGTTTGCGTGTTGTTGTTCTTTTCAACGTTGCAATCATTTTTTATATTTTCTTCTTGTTAAACAAGAGCGGACTGAAAAGCCCCTTGCTGTGGTTGATAACAAGAAACTTTTCAGTAGTTCAATGAAACATTTAACTAAAAGGATGCTAGAACGGACCACAGGAAGGAGTAACGAGAAAAGGGAACAAGAAAATGGAAAGCAAAATAAAGTTTGTGCTAAGGAGTTGGTAATAGAGCCAAGGTCAAATTGAGGTTTCGTTTCCATTTTCGGTTTCCCCGATTCTCTCCCCGATTCAGTAACTCCCCAATCAATTTTAAAGAAAATTCGCCCTGATTTGTTGTCCAAGAATTTTTTTTCCAGGCCTAATCTACTGTGATCAAGAGCCATTATGGCTCTTAATGTGATCGAAGATGATTGCTATTTTTGGGTGTACATGTAAGGCTAATATATAGATTAGCCAGGCTAAAAGCGAAGCTTTGGACGATATTTATAGTTTGTTCAAACAAAATATAAAATGGTGTAATGCTAAGCGGCGAAGGCAACGCCGGAGAACGGTAAAAAAACAAACAAACAAACAAACAAACAAAAGGTCTAATTAGCCAAAAAAAACAACTTTGCACGTGAAACACACTTTTTTTGTACATTTCTTTGCCGTTGTTTTATACGACTACAACGTGAAACTTGCAGAAATTTCTACGTGTTCTCGATCACTTTTTTTCACTGCCGCCCATTGCTTTGGTGGCCCTAGCATTTCTCATTTTGTCACCGCCGCTACAAAATCTTCATGTTGTTCTTCCAACAAAAAATGTCTCTTTTGTTTTTTATCTCTCGCTCTAGATCTCTGTCGCCCTTTTTCTCGTTGAGCTTCGCTGGCCTGCCGCCTACTTTGTCCTTTGCTCTGTCTTTCTCTTGCTCTACATTCCAAATTCTTAGACACAACAATTGATCTAAGCTTAATACTTTAGACAACACAGATACAGAAACAATCTCCGCTTTCTGTTTTCGTCTTTATCGACTCTTTAGTTGTCTCTACTTTACAGGACGACGGTGGCTATGCGATTTCCCGCCAAAATAATCTCCACTTGCATTTGGGTTACCTTACCTGTTGAGACTGGGGAGGACAGTTTTATTCAAATCACTGTATTTTGTCCATCCGACCCCTCGATTTGATGCCTTTGTTTACAGGAATGCGGGAAAGGTCTATACTAAAAACTGAAGATTATTATTTTTTTCTTTTCGTTAAGAGTGCACCCGTTTTTCTGGTAAAATTCGAACATCCTCCCCCAGGCGAGGTTCAATCATTGAGAGTAAAATTTGAATCTTTGGGAGACGTTTTGTTGAGACTGAGACTGACGGATGACACCTTTTTGGGAGAGAGAATGCCAGGTATGTCCACTTGTAAAATACGAAAATACGGCCTTGTCTATACACTGTCACAGGTAGCCCAAACTTAGTATAAGAGTTTCATTAATGTGCGTGATATCATATTGTGTAATCCTCAAAATGCTCGTAAGCATAAAGTTTTTTTATAGGAATTCAGGCAATAGATGCTAGAAGATAAATAATTTAAATATGTTCATGGGCATTTTGAAGATTTTGTCAGTAGTTTTTGTCCACAATCGTAAATAAAATTGTGTTTCACTCTAATCTCAATGTTTCCTTCGGCGTCGCCTCGGAAAACATTGAGATTCTCGCGAAACAAAATCAGTTGTTTCAGTCATTAAGTGTTTAATACTAGAAATACGTGTATCGCAGAACCTCGCGAAGCTCAGGGGGGAGCTCATAAGGGGTGGGAGGACAGGAGAGAAATGAAGTAAATCATGTAACTGGGAAGGGTGGGTCTAATATTGGAAGCTGAGATGTACTTAATCTCCTGTGGATTAAATTTGAACCTAATTCTCTGGCTTTAAAAAGGATCTTCTGAGATTTAAATGGGGTTGCTGTTGTTAGCGAATGCTGCATAGGTCCCATCCCCCCATGTTCACCCCATTTGACCCTCCTACATGTGTAATTATGGTGAAAAGGAAATGGGGATGATAGTGGATAACTGCTGGCTAATATTCAGTTGCATTTGATAATAAAAGCTCACCCTTAAGTGCAATAACTATTTGTGTAACTAGAAGTGAGTGGATGGCAATTCTAGGAGATAATGCTGCAGTTAAAACAAGAACTAAATCCTGGTAATTGGAGAAAAAATTTATTGTTAGGCGAACTACAGCTATAATACTGTTTGCACTTTTTTGGTACATAATCACACTTGACAACTATTGTTTGTAACAGTAAAGTTACAAGTAGCAATGCAGTTCATCAGAATTACTTAAGTGTTCATGACTAATGATTATTGAAAGTGTGGGCATTCACCATAAAGCACTGAATCCATGTAAAAAGTACCAATTTTTTACCACTTAGGTAAGTATTCATAGTTATTCGTGTACGTCATGCACAAGAAACAAATCCCTATGCAAGAGTGAATTTGTATGAAATGTCCACAAACAAGTCGCGTTGAAGGCGGTCATGTTGAAACGCAGACCATGCAGACTGTGCAGACCGTGCAGACTGTGCAGACTGAGTGTTATTTTTTTTTTTACTTGTACCTTAATTTTCAAGTAAAATTTTTACTATAGTTTCCCGAAGGAGCGAGCACGATGAAAGAAGGTAAGCTGTTTCTTTCTGTAACTGTATTATATTGCCACGATTATTTAATTCTTTTTTAGTGGAAGAAGCTTTTTCAGGTTAAGTGACTTAAAATAAAACCCTTTTCGGCGTCCTACAACGGCTACGAGAGAGACATTTCCTCAATTTCCTTGATTGTTGATGATCGTCTTTGGTTTCACTCTGTAATTCAAACCAGTGATTTGCCGTCATTTCTTCAAATCTTACAGATACCGATGTCATCGTTGTTAGCTCGGAAGATTCGGGTAAGACTTTTGTTTATGTATTTTTTTTATTCGATTCTCAAGAGTGTCCTTCTGGGCGGGTTTTCACTCGGGGATTGACCATTGTATTGGCCCCATGCATTCACGCCAGTAAGTGGTAGTGGTTTGAAACCGACAATCTTGTTCGAGTATCATGGTTCTTGTTTATGCAGCTCCAAAACTAAATAGTTCATTAGTAAAAATGTATTATTTGTACAACTCGAAGATGTGGAGGGGTTTAAATGCGCATTGAACTAGATCCCCCGCCGTGTATTTTAGGTATAATTATTTTGACTTAATTTTCATTGAATATTATCAGAATTCAGAATATTTATTTTTAGGTAGATATACCGTTGATTTATTTACACTTTTTTTTTTTTTTTTTTTTTAAAGCAAGGCCCATCTCTCAAATGTCTCGGTTTGATATCCCGAGCTAACAACGATGACATCGGTATCTGTAAGATTTGAAGAAATGACGGCAAGTCACCGGTTTGAATTACAGAGTGAAACCAAAGACGATCATCAACAATCAAGGAAATGGAGGAAATGTCTCTCTCATAGCCGTTGTAGGACGCCGAAAAGGGTTTTATATTAAGTCACTTAACCTGAAAAAGCTTCTTCTACTAAAAAAATAAATAATCGTGGAAATATAATACAGTTACAGAAAGAAACAGCTTACCTTCCTCCATCGTGCTCGCTCCCGTGCGTGAAAGCGGCGCAGCTAAAAGCACGCGAAACTGCTTTTACATCTGCCGGTAAACATGAGCCTGTGATTTTCTCAGTTCCTACCCATGACCCTTGCAGGTACACATCAGTACACAAATGATAGTGATGCACAGTGCACATAATGAAGCAGGAAACTATAGTAAAAATTTTACTAGAAAATTAACGTACAAGTAAAAAAATTAACACTCAGTCTGCTCAGAGGGTCCACAATAGGTTTGGCGGGAATGGGGATGCGGGATTTGGCTATTTTTCGCGGTGATACTCGGGATGCGAGCTGAAAACAGGAGCGGGATGCGGGAATTTTGATAACCAGCGGAAACGGGATTTCCTATTTTTATGGGGATGGGGTGCGGGAATCGTAAGGGAAAAATAGCGAGATGCGGGAATTTAGTTTTGTCTTGACTAAAAATTTATTAGCGTTGACTGAAAAAAATGGATCTTTAGTGTGTATACCGCCTTTGTAGTCAAGCTATGAGTGTCACGGAAGTGAAGCCTGTCAAATTTTGCCCATTATCACTTTCGTATATTGTTCGTCTTTTCCGGTTTAACTATTTTCGTCGTTTTTGTCACTCGGAAAGAGGAATCAAATCACTGAGGTTACAAGTCACGTGCATTGATCTGCACTGATTCCTGTTTTGTGGACGGATTTGACCTTTTCTGCTTTTGCCTGGACGATCCTTTGGACTGCGCGTTTGTTAAGTAAGTCTGACCAAGGTATGGCCACACCAGAACTGATGGAAGTGCACAATGATGACGATGTGGTATACATCATAAATTGTTACTTCGGCGGAGCGCGAAGTAAAGGATTCGCGACGCTCAGGAATGTATCAAAGTTGCATTTTTTGACAAGATTGGGCAAGCAAAGTCTGTAGGTTTTCGGTTCTATTCGGCTATTTGACGAAGTGAGAGCCGAATTAGTTCGAGATATCTCGAGATCACTTCCATTCTTTGATTTATTCTTTAACTTTTTCGAAGAAGAAAGAATTATTATTTTGGCTTTCCCGGGGTTTGAACCGACTCAGCTGTGTGACCCGTCAGATCAGAGGAGACTCTTAAGTTGAGGGATTAGCTGATTGCGCTACTGCGACCCAAGGTAGTTTCGGATATGAAAAATAGTTATGAAATGATGCACTAGTTTCGGGACAAGATTGGGCGTGCAAGTTCGTGACTTTTCGGCTTGTTTCAACTATTTCACGAAACGAGACCGGACTACTTCGCGATGTCTTGAGATCACTTCGAGTTTAGTCTTTAATTACTCGAGGAATAAATAGAGGATATTTCGTGGCCGCGCAGAGACACCAAATTTCTCTTCGAGTGTTGAAAAACATTTCACGAGCGAGCCCTCCTTTCGAACTGTTTTATGATGAATTTAAAGTTTCAAAATGCTGCACAAAGTCATTTTGTCTTTTTTTTAGTGTTACGTAGTAAAATTGCTTTCATGCGTTGCGTGACTCTCCCGAACGTTCTCTACGTTTTTGGATTATCCATGAATAATTAATTAGGGCATGTTTACATTTCAGCATGAGTCAGCAGATTTGCATCAGTTACTGAATCATAAAATATGTGGAAAGCTACTACTATTCGCCTGTTTAGTATTTTCTAGAACCTTATGTATACAAGTTAGGTATAAGGTATACAAGGTATTAGGTATACAAGTTCCAACCGAGTTCTTTTGACGAACTAAGTTTTTTCCCACGAGCTGGACTGCTGTGTTTATTCAAGTGTGACGAAGGTCGATTTTCAGGTTCTGTGTTTACAAGTTCGCGGAAGCCGTAAGATATCTGAAGTTCAAGTGACAGTTTGTTATTATTGGTAGAGGGTGTTTAGTTTTACTCAAAGTTCAAGTCAAGTTTGTGTTGGTGGATGCTGTGTTTTAAAGCTCTGTAAAGGCTATATTCCTTTGGTGCTAAACTTCCTTGTGTTAATCCGACATCCCTGCGTGCTGATAGTCAGTGAATAATTATCCTCAAAACATTCGAACTCGTGACTTTGAGTTTTAGCGAATTCCATGCTCAACGTAATTGACTCCTCAGGGGCACCCAACGAGAATATAGTTCAAAACATAGCATTGTTAAACGTATTTTAGTATTAAAACGGTAGATATAGGCATATTTTTATCCCCTAAAATTTTTCATCTGTTCAGATTTCCCAGCTGAAAGTCTAGTGATTCGAAAATTATAGGGATCAAAACTTACCTTTTCGAAAATTTCAGCCAGAAAAAAGGCTCCCGAAAATTGTAGGTGACCCTTTAAGGGTAAAAATCGGTTAAAAATGGGCAATTATACCATTTTTTAGATGTTCGAAAATCCTAGGAGAGGAAGACAAGCAAGAAATTTTGGAAAAAATGTTCCGAAAATTCTAGATCTCAAATCGTCTTCCGAACAGATATTTTCCGAAAATTGTCGTTGGGTTCCCCTGACTCCTTACCCGTGCATTACATATCTTTAATCAGTACATGAGACGGCTATGCTGTTTTTGAAGCCTGATGTGACTAAGAAAAATAGAGAATTGTTTTTTTAGAAGGATTTGTATGAAGTCATCAGAGCATAACTGGGCTAATATCTCGGAGACAATTTGTCCCGAAATCCTAGTTTTTGGCAAGTAGGCCTCTTGGATGTTGCTCTTTTCAGAATATCCTGAGAAATCCCATAATGTCACAAATCAACACCTTACACTTACCATATTTGATTTCTTACTATTCGTCCGCATTTTCATTTAATTAGTTCCACAACCGCGACGCCGAAGTGTACGCTCCGTAGCGTCTTGTTTGGCCCTGTATTACAAAAAACTGAGGCGCCAGTGGGAATGCATTTCTTCGGGAAGAAAAATTTTAGAGCTTCTGTTTCAAGGCAAGTGAAGACCTTGAAAGTCTTAAAAGAAACAGTCAAGTGAGTCGACCTTAGTTTACTGCTATCTAGACTGCTTGCAGTCCGCCTTTTCTCTTAAAATCTGTGTAGTTCTTATCTCAGCCAGCGCGATTGCAAACCACGACGTTATGTTACAATAACAACAACAACAACAAGTTCATTCAGTATTACCATTTTGTACAGGTGTTACCGATTAAAATAACAATAATAAACAGCTAAGTTTAAGGAAATGCAGGTATGATGGAACGGTAGAATTAACTATGTTTCTTTCGTCTTTCAAATGCTTAAGAGATTAGGACCAGAGTGACGTTTATCGAGGTTCGCATGCTTGGGTTTCTCGTGCAGTAAATTTGCAAAGAAAAATAGGAGACTGCTCGCAGTCCAACTGCTATTTATTATTAATTGTTTTCAACGACCTCATTATCCCTGTATTAGATCTATTATAACCTGGAATATCAATGGACTTTGTGCCCCGCGCTACGGTCAGCGACTAAAACCCTATTTACGCGGGCTTAAAAAAATCGGCACGGCACGCCAAATTTTTGGCACCGTGCTGACGATTTTAAGGCACGGCACTCCCAATTTTCGACCTGTAAACGTCTCGGTCCCACATGTAATGTAACCAAATTTTAGGGGTGCCGAGACTACCTCCGGGAGGTAGTCTCGGCACGGGTAAACGAGGCGCGGTGCCAAAAATTTGGCTTGCCGTGCCGAATTTTTTAGCGCGTGTAAATGGGGTTTTTATGGTCTCGCTAGCTTGCGAAAGTTGATTATTGCCACTTTGGATGGAGAAGCAAACTTCCTGCTTGAAGGGTGCCCGCATTTGGTGGTGCTATTTGATTCAATAGCAGGCTTATAATTTCACAAAAAAGACCATTTTCTCAGTCTTTTCAACCGGTGTGTTTATATACATTTTCCATGTCCTACACTCTACGTAAACAATTGACAGAATTGGCTTCATCGCCGGGAACTAGCAGCAAAGCAGTTGAATCAATCTACCTAACTTCAAAAATACGGGACTTTTAAAAATATCAGAGTAAACATGTACCGATGCGCGGACGAAAAAATGACCATCAAAACTGACAATTGTTAGAGGTTAAGTCTTACATAACGTCTATTTCAATAATTAAGCAAAAAATCTCGTAAAAAATGGGACGGGATCGGGATTCGGGCATAAAATAGGGCTGGATGGTGGGATTGAGAAGAAAAAACGGCGGGATTTGAGAACCCCTATTGTGGACCCTCTGCGCAGTCTGCACGGTCTGCACAGTCTGCAGTCTGCATGGTCTGCGTTTCAACATGACCGCGTTGAAGGTGATCAGTTTCTCCATTGGTCTCCATTCTAAACATGCATGAGCTTGTTGAGACAGTGCCAGAGCCATAGATTTTTAATTTCCCAGACTAAGACGAGTCAAATGAACACTTTCCCTGTATTACATGCATTTATCGTGAATGTAAAGCTAAGGGCAGGATGGTTTGATCTTATGGGAAACCCTATATAAATATCTGCTTGCATGTCGTTTAATTTCTTGAAACAATCTTCATCTGCCAATTTGTGTGAATATGTCACCTCTGTCTGGCTTCTTTGAAAGAGTGAAATTTTATGAGTGACCTGTTAAATTTTCCTTAAACAGCGAAAGGAATTAACGTTCCTGGCATGGCAACCATGTCACACACTAATATTCTGAGGATATCCGAAATACAGATGTTATTTACGAATAATATAGGAACAAAAATATAGAGGGTCAGCAATAGCCAATTTTTGTCATGTTTGACTTAAAAGACACAGCTGTGTTTATGTATAAGGCTGCTATACATACATATATTTTACTTGTGGAGGAAATTGAATAAAAATTGTAAGCTTAAACGAAAAATTTGTGCTCAGTAAGGATTTTGTTTACAAAATGTAACGCTTCCCTACATGTCACACATTATCGGTGTTCTAAACTGTTCATTGTAAAATAAAGCTTACTGTAAACGGTGAAAAGGCTGATCGGCTGTCCTTAGTCCGTTGCAAAGATACTCGTCGTGTCGATTTTACAGATGGTGTAATTCTTGCTTCCTATCGTTGCATCGAAGAAGATAATTTTGACTGGAAACCTTCCTCTCTTCGGATTCGTTGAAAATTCTATTGACCGAATTTTGCTGAAACGTCGGCAGTCGGTGTTCCCTCTCTTCGTCGGCTTCGTTTGCAGTGTAATTGTAGTAGTTTGTTGCTAACTCTTTACATATTCGTAGTCGCTGTATAACCTCTGTCTCTAGTTGACAGTGTTTGCCTTCGCTGTGCCGTTTAATACTCGCGTTGAATTTAAAGTCGACGTTCTCGCTCTTGCGGAGTTTTGTTTGTTAATCTTTCCCAGCGAGGATTTCCAGCCACTTGTTGAATCCACCGTTGCTGAGTTTGCTGTTTCATGAATAAAACCCAGAACTTTGTCGTCGATGGCAATCGGTTGCCTGGAAACCCATAATGTACTTCTCGTTTGACGTCACTACTCTGGATGACGTCAAGGCGGACACCAACCAAACTCGATAGATTTATAGCAAAGAGGAAATCACGCTGGCCTTGCGTTGCCTTGCAATGCTTGTGTGATACACGCGCTTCGCGCGCGACGAGATTATAAACCTCGCGGCTCGGCGCTTCGCGAGAAATTACCCGAGAGGTGGGGATGTGGGGCTAATTTATTTTCCCGTTAGGTTTTGCGTGAGCGTATGCCACCCAGCAGGTTGCAAAATTTAGACGCATAACCGTGTAGGTATTTTTGGGGTCGTGACCTCCTGGGTAGGGAGGAATTTCTAAAGTTCAGTACTCTCTGCACTTAACTTTACTTTTAAGTAATACAGTCGACTCTCTCTTAACGGACACCTCTGTAAAACGGACACCTAGAGTTGGTCCCTGCCTTTCTTTACTTCCTTTATTTGACTCTTTATAAGACGGACGTCTCTCTTAGACGGAAGGTGTCCGACTTAGAAAGAGTTGACTGTATATACCCCACAAAACGAAGCCAACAATGGAAAAAAAAGATGTTTTTAAAGAGGGATGGTTTGTTCACTTAACCTACATCAACGGTACTAAAGGCCAATTACTGTTATCCTTTAAGAGAGATTACACGATACAAACGATTTAAAATTCAACGTAAGGCCAGAGACATCTTCAAAGTTAGTCGTCGAAACATCTTCTAAATTAGAATACAGTAAAAAAGAAAAAAGCATAGCGGTTTAACATCCATGCTCTTTTCAGTTTTTTGGCTTAGCCTTAATAATTTTATTATTTGTAAAACTGCAGCTGCATCAAGGCCTTGTATTGTTCAAGTGTCAGTGAAGTCGGAATCTGGTAGACCTTTGGGGGAAACGGAAGTGGAATATTTTGATGACCCAAGCTTATATCCAATTTTATTCCGTCACCTGGCCAGTAAATATGATGGAAGTAATGGCCATGCCCACGGTGATACAAATAATTCTGCCAATGGTGAGAGCAGTAATGGCCATGCCCGCAGTGATACAAGTAATTCTGCAAATGGTGAGAGCAGTAAAGGGAATACCCAGGGTGATACAGGCAGTTCGGGAAATGGAGGTAAGTTACGTTAATTGCTACTTGCTTCATAACTAATATACCTGAGCTTGTTTGAGTTTCTGAGCCCGTGGGAGAAGGAGAAAGTGCCTTCTCTCTGACGTCCTATATTACGTCATTAGGTTCACAGATTGGTGATTAATGTGTCATGTATAATGTGAAATGACATCACAACGACATTGTCAAATGTTAGAAATATACCAACGGAGATCAAGAGAGGATAAAGCTTTATTCTCTGTAGCTCGATAGTTTTTAGTACGCCTTTTTCTGCGGCATGAAAGCCCAGTTTTATTGTCCCTGTCAATCAAAAGTCAAAATTTCTACAGAAACTTTTTAATGCTTTAAAGGGCTAGAAAGATATCGTTGTCCATAGCTCTTGTCTACTGAAGGCGCGAGAAATCACTCTTTCTTTACACTAGAGTGGAACCTCGGTCTAACGAAGGGCCAAGGGACTGGTGAAATATGTTCGGTATACGAGGTTTCGTTATATCGAGGTTCTTTTCCAGACATTTTGCAATTAGGATATTTAGAATATCGTTCATTTTACCGAGGACTTTTATAGAGCTTGGTTAAATCGAGGATCCACTGTAAATATTGTTTTTACATATCGAATCTTAAATGTTTGAGGTTTTGCTTTAATTGTTAAAAGCAAAGCATAAAACACAAGCAAAAGATGTATTTTCCTGACATGACCTAAATTCTATCAGCGTTCGTAACACTGAACAACTTTACTTAGGATTTACCCAACAGCTTCAGTCACTGCAACATTTGGTTACTGCAATGGTAACAAGTGGTGCTCTGTGGTTAATTGAGCCGATATTTAAATCTACGGCGGGAAGAATGTTACTCCATTCATACAAGGAGACTTCGCAATTACCAGAGGTAATAGCTAGGAAAAATGGCCATGAGGAGACTGCAAAATTCCTTGCAGACATAACTAAGAGGTAACTTTAAAAATTCTACCCTTTTACCTGGTTGTAAACTATCTTCATAAGTTGTCAGAGATGCCTTAAAATGCGAATAATAGACAACTTCTATCCTTTCTACTAGACCTTATTGACCATTGCATGAACAGAAAGTCGAAGTTGGTGCATATTTTTTTCTCGCTTTTCCTCTCCTTACGTTAAACACTAAAAAGCCTAATAAAAAAAAATATGATTCACAAAATGGGGTCTTGTAAGCTTTACAACGTGAAGCCGCTGATCCTACTATACTTTCCCTGTGTTTATTAATGATAACAAGACGATCGAAGCAACGATGCATATATAATGCAATAAAAGCCGACATCGTTAACTGTCGTTTACTGTCTCTACAGATTATCTGAGGAGACAGAGTTTTTCCCAGACGATGTTCAGAACATTGACTGGTCCGAGCTTGTTTTTCTTGTTGAACGAGCTACAGAACAAAAGATAGGTGGTAAGATTTATGCTAATGTGTTTTGTCTTTCCTTTTTGTTTTGTTTTGTTCTTTTTCCTTTTAAGATGTGATTTTTAGAAAGTAAATCGGTTAATAGTTAATATAGTAATTGGGGGCATGTTAAAACTAAGTCCTTCAAATCCTCTCTGAAACTGCTCTCTTATTTATTCATGAAGTAAAGAAGTAAAATCGGTGTACAAACTAACTGCAGAAAAACTTCTGAAAGCAAGGAGTTCTTTTCCCTTTCTCCCCTCTGAGCTTCCCATATTTGTTTGTTTGTCTGCTTGCTTGCTTATTTTTTATTTGTTGTTTTGTTCACTTTACTTTTTTTTATTGTAGTTTTGTTTTTTTTGTCCTTTTTTTCTGATTAGACTGTTCACAGCCCCCTTTTTTTTCGGTAAGATCGTCGAGATCGTGCGCTTTGCGTTACGGGCGGCCATATTGAATGAGTGTCAAAACTACACAGGAGGTGGGGGCCGCCCCCTAAGAAGTTTTAAAACTCATCCAAGTTAGCTGCCCGTGACGCAAAGCGCTCGATCTCGACGATATTACGGAAAAATAGGGGACTGTGAACAGTCTATTTTCTCATGTGACGTGGTGGCTGTTTCTACATACTGCGTACCTGGCACACACCGAGCACTGAGGTATCATTCATTAAATGTCTTTGATTGAAACAGGTATTGCTGTTGACCAAGAAAACTATCAGGCTGAGAATGATTTGACCACTGATACAGGTTACTTTGGGGATGTCGAGACGTCTTCCGCTAATCTGTCACCTCAATCGAAGTCTGATTCTGACGATAACAGTTCAGAAATATCTTTTGAAGGTATTAATAATATTAATTCTTCATATGATCAAACTGATATCAAATGTGATAAAATTCTGTTGTTGTTGTTACATTGTTTGTTTGTTTTCAGTCATGACTATCCATGAAACGTTTAGCAAAGAACCAGTTTTGGAATAATTCATGAGTATTTTCTTGAAATGTAAATAGAGACCTTTAGATTCTAGGACAAGGATGACTACGAGTACGAGATTTCACTGAAATTTTTTTTCGCGTATTCTAGCTTCATTGTACATCTTTTTCACCAAAAATATTAGCACTGTTATCTTTATTAATTGAGGTTAAGCTATCCCCCAGCTGCAAAATGATACAACCTATAACACTTTATGACTTGTGCCAGCTAACACATTCTCGCTAAAACTCGTAGTGAATGACGACGACTATCACGTTTTCCCGCCAAAATGACGCTGGTTCACGCGCGCGCTTACTACTCAGTACTGAGGAAATCTCGTACTCATAGTCGTACTCGTCTTGGAATCTAAAGGTCTCTAATAAGAGGTTTTTATACAACGAAGATTAAGTATTTATTCCTAATCCATCTGATTTATTCAAATTGCTAACGTGTCCCTACAACTAACTCTAGTTAAAGTCAGTTGTCACTAAAATAGTCTATTGATTTAAAGTTGCATGTTACGCTGTTTTCTATCTTTTTAAGGTGTCTTCGCATCAATTGAATTCCAAAAATAATTTTGAAGTTTTGTTAATTAAGAATATATTTAGGCATTAAAACTGTTTCCTGTCGTCTGTTGCTGCGGATGGCAAGGATAAACGAGGATTAATACTTGAAACCTCTTCATGTTTTACTGCTACATATGCCTGCAAAAATAACCAAAACAGTTTTATGGTTATAGCTCTTTATTTATAATTATTTGCTATCTTCTTCATAACCGTAAAGGAAAAGGCACTCAGTAATGACTTCAGCACATAATTTGATTTGATTCTGGTCAATTCAAATGACCAAATCGGCAATATTCTCGTGACATAGCTCCTTTAAGTACGCTGTGTCTTTTAGTCCTATCTGGCTGTTTCAAATCCCAGATTCCTTTGACTAATTTCATCCCCGCATAACAGATTCTTTTGAAGAAGATGAAAGTCAGCTGAAGACAGACGCTTTCAAAAAGTACAGTGATGAAAAACCAGACTTGCCCTCCCCTGATATTTCAGATGTAAACTTTCACAAAGAAGGTAAGAGTCCGCTTCGTTACGGGAAATCTAGATTTGCTGGAGAATGGTACTCCGTTTGGCCGGTCTCTGATTGTTTAATTCATAACAACCTAACTATTCACCAGGAGCCATAATCGAGGTAGGAGACTGCAAGCGCGGGGTCCTCACGGTTCCATCGAAATAGCCGAATGTACTATGTTTAGAACAAACTGCGCCACCCTCAACGTCACAAACTCGCGCGGAAACCTGCAATTTTGTGCGTCTCTCGTGTGGAATTTCAGGAGATGGGCGATTGACTTGCGACTCTATTTGAGTGCGCTCTTTTCTTTCCAAGTGCTTTAAAAACGCATTAACCTATCAAATGGTCAATAATACATCGCAGTGACTTTATATCAATAAAAGCTCCCCTTATTAGTATGCTGTGTTTTATCAGATATAAAGTCACCGCACGTGACTTATGAATATTAGTTAGCAGCACAGCAACTGACACATGTGCGAATATTTGATGTTCTTTCAAAATTACATGTAGTGAATTTACTGTTGCACAAAATTAAACTTCGATCTTTCATCAATTTAATCAGCCAAAAGTTCATCCGGTGACTCTGCGGTACTATTGGCTATAGCAACGTCCAAGTGCTGCACTCAAGACTTGTAAGGGTCATCCCCGGTGTAATTAGCAATTATTGAATTCGGCTTTCGTAGGATATGAAGAATTCTGCAGATCGAGGATGTTATCTACCGAGGCCGATGGCCGAGGTGGGTAACACCCTTCGAGATCTGCAGAATTCTTCATATCCTAGATCATATCCTAGATGTGTTTTCCTCTTTTGTAGGGTCTGCACCAGAGGATCAGTTTATTCGCAGCAACAACCCTGCCGCTCATTACCACACCTGTCCAGAGACCATGAGGGACTCTGTGGTACTGCCATACAATGGACCACAAGGTTAGAAAGATGACATGGCCACACTCAGGGACTCCTCATCGGTGCCACCTTGCCCTCTCATATGAACACGTTGAATTCAGTTTTAAAAGGAAATATTACTAAGGCATTAGCTTAAGTTCCCGGAGCAAAGTTATAGGACAGTACATAAATTTAAAGAGCACAGTAATACATGCTCTATACTGACTTTCGTTTACAACACCACGGTGCTGTTTGTTGGTAACAGCCTAGACTCCTCAGGGTATGTATTAAGCATATACTATTTTATAATACATAAAGGACAATCACTGGTGTTAACCCGAGCTGATCTTAATGTGGATGATATGGACAAAAAGTCACTGCGCTGAAGGGAAGTGTTTTAAAATGTTTATTTCAGTATTTTCTCGTTTGTAGTGGGAACGGAATATGAAACAGAGATGTTCGCGTTCATGTGTCTCTCGAGCTTTGATTCCGGACTTAGCAAAACACCAGTGGAAGCTATTTTTACTTTGGAGAAGGATGGAAAGATTCTTGGTCGACGAGTTGTTGAGATAAAGGTCTGCCCCTGCCCTGGAAGAGACAGAAAATCTGATGAGAGAACAGCTTGTGGCGAACCAAGTTCATCTGAGGAAGCTAGAAAAACCCTCATTCCTGTTTACCAGAAGGTCAGTTGATATTGTGAGCTAATTTTAGCATTCATGATGACAGTAAAATTTCACGTCCTCTATTATGTGCAAATTGTGAGTGCCATTTTGTTCTAAAGTAACACCAGAGTAAATTTTTGTTCAAAGGAAGTGAAATACAGGGTGTCCCAAAAGTTCGTTCCTCTACTTTACAAGTCTGTATTTCAGTACGATTGGACTTAGTAAGCAAATCATGTAATCAAAAGTTGTGCCTTTCAATCTAATTCACTATTTTCATACTTGTTGTGTCATCCTTTGACTCGAATATTCGATTTGTGTACTTCCGCGCCAAAGGTGCGCGTGTGCGAGTATATTTTCCAGCCACATAATTTTGTATTTTATAGCCCGAATTGCTGTTGTAGAACTGCTAAAAATCTGGAAAAATCCGAATGTTGGTGATAAAATCATCATGGAAAAATGAAAGTTTTGAAGGCAAGAAACGAAGGGGAAGACCAAAAGTCCTGAATAAAGCAGCTAAAATAGTGTTAAAGAAGGCTAGATACAAAATAGGAGACTCAACGAGGAAGTTCTCACATAATTAGCAAGCCAAGTCAAGAAAGGATCATGAAAAGAGAATGTTTAAAATTAGCCCCGGAGATGGTTAAAAAAAAACCGATCTGCTTAGCCTGCCAAGTAACGCCCAGCTCGTCTCAAATTTGCAAAGAAGTACAAAAGCCTTGCTGTGGAAAGGGGCCGGGATGATTATCATTTTTGGATGAATGCCCAAAATATTTTTTTTTTCAGCTGCCTAAACTATACCAGATATTGTTTGGGGGTTGAACTGTTCAAAATGGATCATCTGTGGCTCTGCACGCTTTATCCCACTCCATGCTGCAACGGCTACAAATAGATGTACTCGATATAGAAATAAACATCTAGAAATTTCATGTAAAAATAAAGTTTTGATCAAAAGTTATAGTGCATGAAATTAGAGGAACGAACTTTTGGGACATCCTGTAAAGCTAACAAGTATAAGAGAAAAGTATATCTTTCATTTAACCGCGTTATTCCGAAGAATGCCCGCCCAAACGTCAGGAGAATCATGTATTTCGTTTCTTTTTAAACACTGAAAAGCACTGGCCAGTCTGCAGGGTATAGTCAGCAACATTTCATTTGAATTGTCTTTGAACAGAATCTTGTACAGATGGTTGACTCTGGTATTAGATGTATCGTCAAACTTAAGACAAATTTTGACAATAAACTGTCTATTCACGAACATAATTTTCAGACGAATTGCATGGCAGAGAAACGTTTTGACAACAGCAACTGAAATATAAGAGGGGTCAGCAACTTCGTCACCTCATAGAACTGTTTATGCAAGTTAGCTTATTTATTCAAGTCTGTTTCTCCTCTTGGACAGGGTGTAACAAGTTCTCCATCAGAGTTGCCGACATCCAGCAGTCCGCAGCCATCATACTCCACTCCTCCTCTCGACCCATATAACATCGGTCATTCATCATACTCCCCGAACAGCGCCACTGGGAATAGGAATCCATCTATTTCACCCATCACTACCAGTCTTTATGACAATGTAAGTAAGTTTTAATGTATTGTTCCAGAAACTTTCTTCGGCATAGGGAATCTCAGATGGTTCATTGGTTTAAAAAAAGTAACAGAAAAGGGTCTTTACTTTACGTCGATAGTTCAAACCAGTTATTATCTGACTAACAAACCTGAGGCCGATGGGGCGCTCATTTTACCCCTCGCACCATTTTACAGGTATGCAAAACTATTTTGCATAGAATTTTGATTCTACAGTTTGTTGACTCTGGTATTACCTGGTATTATTCAAATTTTTGAAAATGAACTCTTTTGCTCACGGAAAATAATTTTCAGATGGAAGGCCTTTCAGAGCAACTTTGACAACAGCAACTAAAATACAAGAATGGTCAGCAACTACGTTACCACATGGAACTGTTTATTCAAAGAAGCTTTTAAAAGTCTATTTTCGTTTTTCTTAATCAGGATGTAACAACCTCACCGTCAGAGTTGCAAACATCCAGGAGTCCACGGCCATCATACTCCAATCCCCCTGCCTACCAATACAACATCAGTCATACATTACACTCCCCGAACATTGCCTTTGGGAATAGAAATGCGTCCATTTGCCTCATCATTACCAGCCATTCTGAAAATGCAAGTAAATTTTGATATTTTTTTCCGCAAAGAATTCATATTCCTCTCTCAGAGGGATCATTGGTTTAAAAGAAGAAAAAGAAAAAGGTCTTTATTTTACGTCGGTACCTCAAACCAGTTATCATGTGACTTACAAACCTGTTGGGGCGCTAATTTTACCCCCCTCTTCCCACTAGTGCTCCATTCTTTGTATACTTAAAGCTACCTAGAGTTTTACGGAAAGTCGAAACTTTGAGGTCACCCATTAGGACCTCTTGCACAGAAGGACGCGATCTAACTTACTGTGAAATCCTTTTTTTTCCAATTACACGGTACATATGGTTGGGTTTGTTTCAATATAAAAGTTGGTTGGGTGATTTCCCTCCCTGCCAGTTTTCCCTCTGGACATTACAGTGTATGTTCCGATTTCTAAAAGATTTTATGGTATCTTTACGAGGGAGGTATGACACTTTTCTAGAACAGCAAGGTTGTTGTTTAAGAAAAGGCTACATTTCTCTCAACAGGTGAGCAGCTACAGTGAAGCTTCAACCCCAGGCCCGTCCATGTACCCTCCAAACATGTTTGGAGTCGTTTCCCGACTACCCACTATTCCCAGTACACCAGAATACCCTGGTGATATCGGGTTCCAGATTTCCTTTGGACCTTTGACCGAGTCAGCGTCAAAATCTGCCACATGGACCTATTCTGATGTGTGCAAAAAGCTGTACGTTAATCTGGCCAGTTTCTGCCCAATCAAATTCAAGACCACCATACCTCCTCCTCATGCCATTGTCCTGAGAGCTGTTGCTGTTTTCAAAGGGTCCACAAACCTTCATGATGTGGTGAAGAGGTGTCCCAGCCATATGGAAAGCTCCAATGATGGTAAAATAACTACTATGTCCAAGAAATATTCGAAATATTGCTCACGTCTTTTTTGTTGATTATGGTGCTGTATGAGGGCATATTTGCAAAGTTTTTGGCGTCAATTCAAAAACAGAAATACGTGTTTTCCTCTTCTGTAGGGTCTGTACCAAAGGACCAGTTTATCCGCAGCAACAACCCTGCCGCTCATTACCACACCTGTCCAGGGACCATGAGGGACTCTGTGGTACTGCCATATCATGGACCACAAGGTAAGAAAGATGACACGACCACACTCAGGGCCTCCTCATCTGCATTACCTTACACTCTCGTAGGAACACATTGAAATCAGTTTTAGAAAGGAAATTTAGTTCAAGTTCCCAGAGCTTTAGAGTTAAACGTCATTATTAAAGAATAAATTAAGATTATAGTTTGCATGCACGAGACCGATTTGTACTTTACCATACCACCTTGTTGTTTATTGGTTACAGCTAAGACTCCATAGGGTTAAATTGCGCATATGCTATTTTATCCAATTCATAATGTAAGGTTACTAACTTAGCTCAAGTTCTATACCGGCGATGACCCGAGCTGATCTTAATATGGATGATATGGACAAGAGGTCAGTGCACTGAAGGGAAATGTTTTAAAATGTTTATTTAAGCATTTCTTATTTGTAGTGGGAAAGGAATATGTGACGGAGATGTTCGCGTTCATGTGTTTTTCGAGCTGTGCCTCTGGGCCCAGCAGAAGACCAGTGGAAGCTATTTTTACTTTGGAGAAGGATGGACAAACTCTTGGTCGACGAGTTGTTGAGATAAGGGTCTGCGCCTGCCCTGGAAGAGACAGAAAATCTGATGAGAGAGCAGCTTGTCGCCAACCAAGTTCATTTCAGGCAGTTCGAATGCACCCATGGAAAGGTTTGTATTCTGTTGCCCTCAGAATTCTAACGTGACAAAGTTCGCACTTAAATATTTTGAAAGGAAAAGTTATGTTGTAAGGAAGTCTTCAGTTTTGCTAATGATGTTATCTGCTATCTTCTGTTTTTAGGATCTGGTAACACTAGACCTGTTGCTAAAGGACCGCGAACCAAGTCAAGAAATAGCACCGATGAAGAATTTGTCATAACAGTAAGTTGAACAATATTAGCGTCCTTGGTATTAAGTCAGTCCCTTTTGTTTGAAATCAAGTTTTTGTAATTAAAGACAAAACTTCAGGTTTATTGTATTATGGAGAAAAAATGAACTAACGCTAACTCCTTTTTTCTTATCTTCCAGTCCAGAAGTAGACACGTTCATGATTTGTTGCAATATTTCAAGGAAAAGCTACAAGACAAGTTCGAATCGCTTGATATTGAAAATCTGTAAGTAAACGAGAAGAAATGAAACAGTCACAATCAGAAGATTTTAATATGCTGATTTCAATATGTACATACACACGACCTTTACATCTAGCAAGTCGCTGTCTTGTCTATAGAACCTCAGCTGTAGAACAATGGATTGTTCGCAAGTTTTGTTATCAAATTGAAGGGATAAAAACCTGTCTAGTGTGATTTTAAAGATCAAAGTGTGTTTTAAGTCTCGATGTAGGCTGAAGATAGTTCACCTTTGTAAAATGACCGCCACTGCTAACGTTTAAGTCGTGATCGAAAAAAACGTATTCTGGGACCATTTACATGAGAGCTATCGGCAGTGTTTTCGTGATACTCTGTAAGTAAGCAAGAAGAAACACGACAATAAACATAAACACGACCTTTACATCTAGCAAGTCTTAGTTTTGTCTGTAGAACCTCTGCTATAGAACAAGTTGGCAAGTTTTATTTTTAGGTTTGATGTAGGCTGAAGATAGTTCACCTTGTTAAAATGACCGTCACTGCTAACTTTTTAAGTGGTGGTAAGAAAAAAGAACGTATCAAGGGACCATTTACATGCGAGCTATCAAGCAGTGTGTTCGTGTTTTATTAGCGATTTTTACTTTCTCTTGTCTATTGTACACCTTTTGTTGTCGGCGTTTGTAAGTTGTCTATTTTTATTATTGGTTTTGCTCTTTACATCTGCCAGTATTTTCCCTGTAAGGTTAATAACATTGCTAAATGTTAAACGAAACTGTCAAAAATTTGTCCTAATATGCATTTTGCGATGTACGCAATACATGTTTACCACCTTTTTGGATTCAAAACCAAGAATTTCCCGGCCTCTGAGTTTGGATAAAATATCTTGATTATTTACCGGATCTGAAACGGTTCAGGATGGGTCGGGGAGTATGGTTATCTAAGCAGCATTACCAACCGCGGTGTCCAAGTTTACCTCGTCACGGTCGAAAAAATCGTAAATTGTGTCTTGGTAATTCTGTGTACTGATTGGCTGTGATGGCTATTTAACTGAAATTAAAGGAAGGAAGAAATCAAAACTGTTGAAGAGAAGTCCCATTCGTTCTGTATAATTTGCCCAACCTCGTTCTATGCCAACTTCAAAGGTAGACCTGCCCGCTTGGTGATGTTTTTATGTGTTGTTATGTGTAGTTTTAGCTACGTTCATTGTCATCTAACTGTTAACTATCATTCTGGTTATTTCTTGGCAGGGTTCTAAGTACTTCTGAGGACGAAGGAGAACAACCTTTAACATCAAGAAGAGGCGAAGTCAAGGTTAATAAAAACGCAAAAATGAAAGAAGCCAATATACAGCCGTGTTGACCGAATAAGCTGGGTCAATAATCCATGCAATACAGTGTTTTTACTTAAAACCGTGAAATAGTTATTATGCACTAATTCTATTGTATTTTTTTGTTTATTTGTCGCTATTTTACACTGCTTGTTATTAACTGTTTTACGGGTCAAGTAAAATTGCTCTATGTATTGCTTTTGTTTAACCACATTATTCCAAAGAATGCCCCACGCAAACATTAAAATGTACTTCGTTTCTTTTTAAATACTGAAACGCACTCAGTGTGTCATTCTGCGAGGGTACCGAGCCAACAACATTTCATTTGAATTGTCTTTCAACATAATTTTAATTCTACAGATGATTGACTCTGGCATTACTGGTATGATCAAAATTAATTCAAATTTTTGAAAATGAACTTTTTTATTCACGAGTGATAATTTTCAGACAGACAGCAACTGGAATACAGGAACGGTCGTCAACTACGTTACCTCATAAAACGTTTTTTGCAAATAACCTTTGAAAGTCTTTTTTCGTTTTTCTTGGCCAGGGTGTTACAACGTCACCGTCAGAGTTGCCAACACCTAGCAGTCCACAGCCATCATACTCCAATCCCCCTGCCTACCCATATAACATCGGTCATACATCATATTCCCCGAGCATTACCTTTGGGAATAGAAATGCAAGCATTTCCTCCATCACTACCAGTCATTCTAAAAATGTAAGTAAATTTTGATAATTTTTTCCACAATGAATTTATATTCCTCTCTTAAACGGTTCATTGGTTCGTTATTTTTACGTCGGTAGCTCAAACCAGTCATCATCTGACAAACAAACCTGCTCGGGCGCTAGTTTTACCCCTCTCTTCCCAACAGTGCTCCTCTCCTTGAATTTTTAAAGCTACGTACAGCTATACAGAAAGCCGAAACTTTGTGGTCACCCATTAGGAACTCTTGCACAGAAGGACGCGCGCTAACTTACTGTGGCAATCCTTTTTTTTCCGATTACACGGTACATATGGTTGGGTTTGTTTCAATATAAAAGTGGTTGGGTGATTTCTCTTGACATTACAGTATATGTTCCGATTTCTAAAAGATTTTTGATATCTTTACATGGGAGGTATGACTCTTTTCTAGACCTGCAAGGTTGTTGCTTAAGAAAAGGCTACATTTCTCTCAACAGGTGACCAGCTACAGGGAAGTTTCGACCCCAGGCCCGTCCATGTTTGGAGTCGTTTCCCGACTACCCACTATTCCCAGTACATCAGAATACCCTGGTGATATGGCATTCCAGATTTCCTTTGGACCTTTGACTGAGTCAGCGTCAAAATCTGCCACATGGACCTATTCTGATATGTGCAACAAGCTGTACGTTAATCTGGCCAGTTTCTGCCCAATCAAATTCAACACCAACATACCTCCTCCTCATGGCACTGTCCTGAGAGCTGTTGCTGTTTTCAAAGGGTCCGCAAACCTTCATGATGTGGTGAAGAGGTGTCCAGGCCATATGGAAAGCTCCAATGATGGTAAGATAACTACTATGTCCGAGAAATATTCGCAATATTGTTCACGTCTTTTTTGTTGATTATGGTGCTGTATGAGGGCATATTTGCAAAGTTTCTGGCGTCAATTCAAAAACAGACATACGTGTTTTCCTCTTCTGTAGGTTCTGCACCAAAGGACCACTTTATCCGCAGCAAAAACCCTTCCGCTCATTACCACACCTGTCCAGAGACCATGAGGCACTCTGTGGTACTGCCATATAATGGACCACAAGGTAAGAAAGATGACACGACCACACTCAGGGCCTCCTCATCTGCATTACCTTACACTCTCGTAGGAACACATTGAAATGAGTTTTAGAAACGAAATTTGGTTCAAGTTCCCAGAGCTTTAGAGTTATACGTCATGATTAAAGAATAAATTAAGATTATAGTTTGCATGCACGAGACCGATTTGTACTTCACCATCCCTACTTTTTGTTTATTGGTTACAGCTAAGACTCCATAGGGTTAAATTGCGCATATGCTATTTTATCCAATTCATAATGTGAGGTTACTAACTTAGCTCAAGTTCTATACCGGCGATAACCCGAGCTGATCTTGATATGGATGATATCGACAAGAGGTCACTGCACTGAAGGGAAGTGTTTTAAAATGTTTATTTAAGTATTTTCTTATTTGTAGGGGGAAAGGAATATGTGACGGAGATGTTCGCGTTCATGTGTTTTTCGAGCTGTGCCTCTGGGCCCAGCAGAAGACCAGTCGAAGTTATTTTTACTTTGGAGAAGGATGGACAGACTCTTGGTCGACGAGTTGTTGAGATAAGGGTCTGCGCCTGCCCTGGAAGAGACAGAAAATATGATGAGAGAGCAGCTTGTCCCCAACCAAGTTTATTTCAGGCAGTTCGAATGCACCCATGGCATTGTGATACTCTGTAAGTAAGCAAGAAGAAACACGACAATAAACATAAACACGACCTTTACATCTAGCACGTCTTAGTTTTGTCTGTAGAACCTCTGCCATAGAACAAGTTGGCAAGTTTTATTTTTAGGTTTGATGTAGGCTGAAGATAGTTCACCTTGTTAAAATGACCGTCACTGCTAACTTTTTAAGTGGTGGTAAGAAAAAAGAACGTATCAAGGGACCATTTACATGCGAGCTATCAAGCAGTGTGTTCGTGTTTTATTAGCGATTTTTACTTTCTCTTGTCTATTGTACACCTTTTGTTGTCGGCGTTTGTAAGTTGTCTTTTTTTATTATTGGTTTTGCTCTTTACATCTGCCAGTATTTTCCCTGTAAGGTTAATAACATTGCTAAATGTTAAACGAAACTGTCAAAAATTTGTCCTAATATGCATTTTGCGATGTACGCAATACATGTTTACCACCTTTTTGGATTCAAAACCAAGAATTTCCCGGCCTCTGAGTTTGGATAAAATATCTTGATTATTTACCGGATCTGAAACGGTTCAGGACGGGTCGGGGAGTATGGTTATCTAAGCAGCATTACCAACCGCGGTGTCCAAGTTTACCTCGTCACGGTCGAAAAAATCGTAAATTGCGTCTTGGTAATTCTGTGTACTGATTGGCTGTGATGGCTATTTAACTGAAATTAAAGGAAGGAAGAAATCAAAACTGTTGAAGAGAAGTCCCATTCGTTCTGTATAATTTGCCCAACCTCGTTCTATGCCAACTTCAAAGTTAGACCTGCCCGCTTGGTGATGTTTTTATGTGTTGTTATGTGTAGTTTTAGCTACGTTCATTGTCATCTAACTGTTAACTATCATTTTTGTTATTTCTTGGCAGGGTTCTAAGTACTTCTGAGGACGAAGGAGAACAACATTTAACATCAAGAAGAGGCGAAGTCAAGGTTAATAAAAACGCAAAAATGAAAGAAGCCAATATACAGCCGTGTTGACCGAATAAGCTGGGTCAATAATCCATGCCATACAGTGTTTTTAGTTAAAACCGTGAAATAGTTGTTATGCACTAATTCTATTGTATTTTTTTGTTTATTTGTCGCTATTTTACACTGCTTGTTATTAACTGTTTTACGGGTCAAGTAAAATTGCTCTATGTATTGCTTTTGTTTAACGACATTATTCCAAAGAATGCCCCACGCAAACATTAAAATGTACTTCGTTTCTCTTTAAATACTGAAACGCACTCAGTGTGCCATTCTGCGAGGGTACCGAGCCAACAACATTTCATTTGAATTGTCTTTCAACATAATTTTAATTCTACAGATGATTGACTCTGGTATTACTGGTATGATCAAAATTAATTCAAATTTTTGAAAATGAACTTTTTTATTCACGAGTGATAATTTTCAGACAGACAGCAACTGGAATACAGGAACGGTCGTTAACTACGTTACCTCATAAAACGTTTTTTGCAAATAAGCTTTTGAAAGTCTTTTTTCGTTTTTCTTGGCCAGGGTGTTACAACGTCACCGTCAGAGTTGCCAACACCTAGCAGTCCACAGCCATCATACTCCAATCCCCCTGCCTACCCATATAACATCGGTCATACATCATATTCCCCGAGCATTACCTTTGGGAATAGAAATGCAAGCATTTCCTCCATCACTACCAGTCATTCTAAAAATGTAAGTAAATTTTGATAATTTTTTCCACAATGAATTTATATTCCTCTCTTAAACGGTTCATTGTTTCGTTATTTTTACGTCGGTAGCTCAAACCAGTCATCATCTGACAAACAAACATGCTCGGGCGCTAGTTTTACCCCTCTCTTCCCAACAGTGCTACTCTCCTTGAATTTTTAAAGCTACGTACAGCTATACAGAAAGCCGAAACTTTGTGGTCACCCATTAGGAACTCTTGCACAGAAGGACGCGCGCTAACTTACTGTGGCAATCCTTTTTTTTCCGATTACACGGTACATATGGTTGGGTTTGTTTCAATATAAAGGTGGTTGGGTGATTTCTCTGGACATTACAGTATATGTTCCGATTTCTAAAAGATTTTTGATATCTTTACATGGGAGGTATGACTCTTTTCTAGAACTGCAAGGTTGTTGCTTAAGAAAAGGCTACATTTCTCTCAACAGGTGACCAGCTACAGGGAAGTTTCGACCCCAGGCCCGTCCATGTTTGGAGTCGTTTCCCGACTACCCACTATTCCCAGTACATCAGAATACCCTGGTGATATGGCATTCCAGATTTCCTTTGGACCTTTGACTGAGTCAGCGTCAAAATCTGCCACATGGACCTATTCTGATGTGTGCAAAAAGCTGTACGTTAATCTGGCCAGTTTCTGCCCAATCAAATTCAAGACTGACATAACTCCTCCTCATGCCACTTTCCTGAGAACTGTTGCTGTTTTCAAAGGGTCCGCAAACCTTCATGATGTGGTGAAGAGGTGTCCAGGCCATATGGAAAGCTCCAATGATGGTAAGATAACTACTATGTCCGAGAAATATTCGCAATATTGTTCACGTCTTTTTTGTTGATTATGGTGCTGTATGAGGGCATATTTGCAAAGTTTCTGGCGTCAATTCAAAAACAGACATACGTGTTTTCCTCTTCTGTAGGTTCTGCACCAAAGGACCACTTTATCCGCAGCAAAAACCCTTCCGCTCATTACCACACCTGTCCAGAGACCATGAGGCACTCTGTGGTACTGCCATATAATGGACCACAAGGTAAGAAAGATGACACGACCACACTCGGGGCCTCCTCATCTGCATTACCTTACACTCTCGTAGGAACACATTGAAATCAGTTTTAGAAAGGAAATTTAGTTCAAGTTCCCAGAGCTTTAGAGTTATACGTCATGATTAAAGAATAAATTAAGATTATAGTTTGCATGCACGAGACCGATTTGTACTTCACCATCCCTACTTTTTGTTTATTGGTTACAGCTAAGACTCCATAGGGTTAAATTGCGCATATGCTATTTTATCCAATTCATAATGTGAGGTTACTAACTTAGCTCAAGTTCTATACCGGCGATAACCCGAGCTGATCTTAATATGGATGATATCGACAAGAGGTCACTGCACTGAAGGGAAGTGTTTTAAAATGTTTATTTAAGTATTTTCTTATTTGTAGGGGGAAAGGAATATGTGACGGAGATGTTCGCGTTCATGTGTTTTTCGAGCTGTGCCTCTGGGCCCAGCAGAAGACCAGTCGAAGTTATTTTTACTTTGGAGAAGGATGGACAGACTCTTGGTCGACGAGTTGTTGAGATAAGGGTCTGCGTCTGCCCTGGAAGAGACAGAAAATCTGATGAGAGAGCAGCTTGTCGCGAACCAAGTTCATTTCAGGCAGTTCGAATGCACCCATGGAAAGGTTTGTATTCTGTTGCCCTCAGAATTCTAACGTGACAAAGTTCGCACTTAAATATTTTGAAAGGAAAAGTTATGTTGTAAGGAAGTCTTCAGTTTTGCTAATGATGTTATCTGCTATCTTCTGTTTTTAGGATCTGGTAACACTAGACCTGTTGCTAAAGGACCGCGAACCAAGTCAAGAAATAGCACCGATGAAGAATTTGTCATAACAGTAAGTTGAACAATATTAGCGTCCTTGGTATTAAGTCAGTCCCTTTTGTTTGAAATCAAGTTTTTGTAATTAAAGACAAAACTTCAGGTTTATTGTATTATGGAGAAAAAATGAACTAACGCTAACTCCTTTTTTCTTATCTTCCAGTCCAGAAGTAGACACGTTCATGATTTGTTGCAATATTTCAAGGAAACGCTACAAGACAAGTTCGAATCGCTTGATATTGATAATCTGTAAGTAAACGAGAAGAAATGAAACAGTCACAATCAGAAGATTTTAATATGCTGATTTCAATATGTACATACACACGACCTTTACATGCATCTAGCAAGTCGCTGTCTTGTCTATAGAACCACAGCTGTAGAACAATGGATTGTTCGCAAGTTTTGTTATCAAATTGAAGGGATAAAAACCTGTCTAGTGTGATTTTAAAGATCAAAGTGTGTTTTAAGTCTCGATGTAGGCTGAAGATAGTTCATCTTTGTAAAATGACCGCCACTGCTAACGTTTAAGTCGTGATCGAAAAAAACGTATTCTGGGACCATTTACATGAGAGCTATCGGCAGTGTTTTCGTGATACTCTGTAAGTAAGCAAGAAGAAACACGACAATAAACATAAACACGACCTTTACATCTAGCAAGTCTTAGTTTTGTCTGTAGAACCTCTGCTATAGAACAAGTTGGCAAGTTTTATTTTTAGGTTTGATGTAGGCTGAAGATAGTTCACCTTGTTAAAATGACCGTCACTGCTAACTTTTTAAGTGGTGGTAAGAAAAAAGAACGTATCAAGGGACCATTTACATGCGAGCTATCAAGCAGTGTGTTCGTGTTTTATTAGCGATTTTTACTTTCTCTTGTCTATTGTACACCTTTTGTTGTCGGCGTTTGTAAGTTGTCTTTTTTTATTATTGGTTTTGCTCTTTACATCTGCCAGTATTTTCCCTGTAAGGTTAATAACATTGCTAAATGTTAAACGAAACTGTCAAAAATTTGTCCTAATATGCATTTTGCGATGTACGCAATACATGTTTACCACCTTTTTGGATTCAAAACCAAGAATTTCCCGGCCTCTGAGTTTGGATAAAATATCTTGATTATTTACCGGATCTGAAACGGTTCAGGATGGGTCGGGGAGTATGGTTATCTAAGCAGCATTACCAACCGCGGTGTCCAAGTTTACCTCGTCACGGTCGAAAAAATCGTAAATTGCGTCTTGGTAATTCTGTGTACTGATTGGCTGTGATGGCTATTTAACTGAAATTAAAGGAAGGAAGAAATCAAAACTGTTGAAGAGAAGTCCCATTCGTTCTGTATAATTTGTCCAACCTCGTTCTATGCCAACTTCAAAATTAGACCTGCCCGCTTGGTGATGTTTTTATGTGTTGTTATTTGTAGTTTTAGCTACGTTCATTGTCATCTAACTGTTAACTATCACTTTTGTTATTTCTTGGCAGGGTTCTAAGTACTTCTGAGGACGAAGGAGAACAACCTTTAACATCAAGAAGAGGCGAAGTCAAGGTTAATAAAAACGCAAAAATGAAAGAAGCCAATATACAGCCGTGTTGACCGAATAAGCTGGGTCAATAACCCATGCCATAGAGTGTTTTTACTTAAACCGTGAAATAGTTATTATGCACTAATTCTATTGTATTTTTTTGTTTATTTGTAGCTATTTTACACTGCTTGTTATTAACTGTTTTACGGCTCAAGTAAAATTGCTCTATGTATTGCTTTTGTTTAACGACATTATTCCAAAGAATGCCCCACGCAAACATCAAAATGTACTTCGTTTCTTTTTAAATACTGAAAAGCACTCAGTGTGCCAGTCTGCGAGGGTACCGAGCCAACAACATTT
Organism: Porites cylindrica; assembly: GCA_964035525.1. Classification (NCBI taxonomy): domain Eukaryota; kingdom Metazoa; phylum Cnidaria; class Anthozoa; order Scleractinia; family Poritidae; genus Porites; species Porites cylindrica. The sequence goes on along the minus strand of OZ037788.1, from coordinate 6,813,960 downwards.
CATTTGAATTGTCTTTCAACATAATTTTAATTCTACAGATGATTGACTCTGGTATTACTGGTATGGTCAAAATTAATTCAAATTTTTGAAAATGAACTTTTTTATTCACGAATGATAATTTTAAGACAGACAGCAATTGGAATACAGGAACGGTCGTCAACTACGTTACCTCATAAAAAGTTTTTTGCCAATAAGCTTTTGAAAGTCTATTTTCGTTTTTCTTGGCCAGGGTGTTACAATGTCACCGTCAGAGGTGCCAACACCTAGCAGTCCACAGCCATCATACTCCAATCCCCCTGCCTACCCATATAACATCAGTCATACATCACATTGCCCGAGCATTACCTTTGGGAATAGAAATGCAAGCATTTCCTCCATCACTACCAGTCATTCTGAAAATGGTAGTATATTTTGATAATTTTTTCCGCAATGAATTTATATTCCTCTCTTAAAGGGTTCATTTGGTTCGTTATTTTACGTCGGTAGCTCAAACCAGTCATCATCTGACAAACAAACCTGCTCGGGCGCTAGTTTTACCCCTCTCTTCCCAACAGTGCTCCTCTCCTTGAATTTTTAAAGCTACGTACAGCTATTCAGAAAGCCGAAACTTTGAGGTCACCCATTAGGAACTCTTGCACAGAAGGACGCGCGCTAATTATAACTTACTCTGGCAATCCTTTTTTTTCCGATTACACGGTACATATGGTTGGGTTTGTTTCAAGATAAAAGTTGGCTGGGTGATTTCTCTGGGCATTACAGTATTTGTTCCGATTTCTAAAAGATTTTTTGATATCTTTACAAGGGAGGTATGACTCTTTTCTAGAACAGCAAGGTTGTTGCTTAAGAAAAGGCTACATTTCTCTCAACAGGTGAGCAGCTACAGTGAAGCTTTAACCACAGACCCGTCCATGTCCCCTCCAAACATGTTTGGAGTCGTTTCCCCACTGCCTACTATTCCCAGTACAACGGAATACCCTGGTGATATCGGGTTCCAGATTTCCTTTGGACCTTTGACTGAGTCAGCGTCAAAATCTGCCACATGGACCTATTCTGATGTGTGCAAAAAGCTGTACGTTAGTCTGGCCAGTTTCTGCCCCATCAAATTCAAGACGAACATGCCCTCACCTCATGCCACTGTCCTTAGAGCCGTTGCTGTTTTCAAAGGGTCCATGTACCTTTATGATGTGGTGAAGAGGTGTCCAAACCATATGGAAAGCTCGAATGATAGTAAGTAGTAAGATAACAACTCTATCCTGGAAATGTTCGTAATATTGTTCACGTCTTTTCTCTTGATTCTGGTGCTGTATGAGGGCACATTTGCAAAGTTTCTGGCGTCAATTCAAAAACAGACATACGTGTTATCCTCTTCTGTATAGGGTCTGCACCAAAGGACCAGTTTATCCGCAGCGAAAACCCTTCCGCTCATTACCACACCTGTCCAGAGACCTTGAGGGACTCTGTGGTACTGCCATATAATGGACCACAAGGTACGAAAGATGACACGACCACACTCAGGGCCTCCTCATCTGCATTACCTTACACTCTCGTAGGAACACATTGAAATGAGTTTTAGAAAGAAAATTTAGTTCAAGTTCCCAGAGCTTTAGAGTTATACGTCATGATTAAAGAATAAATTAAGATTATAGTTTGCATGCACGAGACCGATTTCTACTTCACCATCCCTACTTGTTCTTTATTGGTTACAGCTAAGACTCCATAGGGTTAAATTGCGCATATGCTATTTTATCCAATTCATAATGTGAGGTTACTAACTTAGCTCAAGTTCTATACCGGCGATAACCCGAGCTGATCTTAATATGGATGATATCGACAAGAGGTCACTGCACTGAAGGGAAGTGTTTTAAAATGTTTATTTAAGTATTTTCTTATTTGTAGTGGGAAAGGAATATGTGACGGAGATGTTCGCGTTCATGTGTTTTTCGAGCTGTGCCTCTGGGCCCAGCAGAAGACCAGTCGAAGTTATTTTTACTTTGGAGAAGGATGGACAGACTCTTGGTCGACGAGTTGTTGAGATAAGGGTCTGCGCCTGCCCTGGAAGAGACAGAAAATATGATGAGAGAGCAGCTTGTCGCCAACCAAGTTTATTTCAGGCAGTTCGAATGCACCCATGGAAAGGTTTGTATTCTGTTGCCCTCAGAATTCTAACGTGACAAAGTTCGCACTTAAATATTTTGAAAGGAAAAGTTATGTTATAAGGAAGTCTTCAGTTTTGCTAATGATGTTATCTGCTATCTTCTGTTTTTAGGATCTGGTAACACTAGACCTGTTGCTAAAGGACCGCGAACCAAGTCAAGAAATAGCACCGATGAAGAATTTGTCATAACAGTAAGTTGAACAATATTAGCGTCCTTGGTATTAAGTCAGTCCCTTTTGTTTGAAATCAAGTTTTTGTAATTAAAGACAAAACTTCAGGTTTATTGTATTATGGAGAAAAAATGAACTAACGCTAACTCCTTTTTTCTTATCTTCCAGTCCAGAAGTAGACACGTTCATGATTTGTTGCAATATTTCAAGGAAAAGCTACAAGACAAGTTCGAATCGCTTGATATTGAAAATCTGTAAGTAAACGAGAAGAAATGAAACAGTCACAATCAGAAGATTTTAATATGCTGATTTCAATATGTACATACACACGACCTTTACATCTAGCAAGTCGCTGTCTTGTCTATAGAACCTCAGCTGTAGAACAATGGATTGTTCGCAAGTTTTGTTATCAAATTGAAGGGATAAAAACCTGTCTAGTGTGATTTTAAAGATCAAAGTGTGTTTTAAGTCTCGATGTAGGCTGAAGATAGTTCACCTTTGTAAAATGACCGCCACTGCTAACGTTTAAGTCGTGATCGAAAAAAACGTATTCTGGGACCATTTACATGAGAGCTATCGGCAGTGTTTTCGTGATACTCTGTAAGTAAGCAAGAAGAAACACGACAATAAACATAAACACGACCTTTACATCTAGCAAGTCTTAGTTTTGTCTGTAGAACCTCTGCTATAGAACAAGTTGGCAAGTTTTATTTTTAGGTTTGATGTAGGCTGAAGATAGTTCACCTTGTTAAAATGACTGTCACTGCTAACTTTTTAAGTGGTGGTAAGAAAAAAGAACGTATCAAGGGACCATTTACATGCGAGCTATCAAGCAGTGTGTTCGTGTTTTATTAGCGATTTTTACTTTCTCTTGTCTATTGTACACCTTTTGTTGTCGGCGTTTGTAAGTTGTCTTTTTTTATTATTGGTTTTGCTCTTTACATCTGCCAGTATTTTCCCTGTAAGGTTAATAACATTGCTAAATGTTAAACGAAACTGTCAAAAATTTGTCCTAATATGCATTTTGCGATGTACGCAATACATGTTTACCACCTTTTTGGATTCAAAACCAAGAATTTCCCGGCCTCTGAGTTTGGTTAAAATATCATGATTCTTTACCGGATCTGAAACGGTTCAGGATGGGTCGGGGAGTATGGTTATCTAAGCAGCATTACCAACTGCGGTGTCCAAGTTTACCTCGTCACGGTCGAAAAAATCGTAAATTGCGTCTTGGTAATTCTGTGTACTGATTGGCTGTGATGGCTATTTAACTGAAATTAAAGGAAGGAAGAAATCAAAACTGTTGAAGAGAAGTCCCATTCGTTCTGTATAATTTGCCCAACCTCGTTCTATGCCAACTTCAAAGTTAGACCTGCCCGCTTGGTGATGTTTTTATGTGTTGTTATTTGTAGTTTTAGCTACGTTCATTGTCATCTAATTGTTAACTATCATTTTTGTTATTTCTTGGCAGGATTCTAAGTGCTTCTGAGGACGAAGGAGAACAACATTTAACATCAGGAAGAGACGAAGTCAAGGTTAGTAAAAACGCCAAAATGAAGAGGCCAATATACAGCCGTGTTGACCGAATAAGCTGGGTCAATAACCCATGCCGTAGAGTGCTTTTACTTAACCTGTTATTATGCATTAATTCTATTGTATTTTTTTTGTTTATTTGTAGCTATTTTACACTACTTGTTATTAACTGGTTCACGAATCAAGTAAAATTGCTCTACGTATTGCTTATGTTTAACCACATTATTCCAAAGAATGCCCCACGCAAACATTAAAATGTACTTCGTTTCTTTTTAAATACTGAAACGCACTCAGTGTGCCAGTCTGCGAGGGTACCGAGCCAACAACATTTCATTTGAATTGTCTTTCAAAATAATTTTAACTCTACAGATGATTAACTCTGGGATTACTGGTATGGTCAAAATTAATTCAAATTTTTGAAAATGAACTTTTTTATTCACGAATGATAATTTTCAGACAGACAGCAACTGGAATACGAGAACGGTCATTAGCTACGTTACCTTGTAAAACGTTTTGTGCAAATAAGCTTTTGAAAGTCTATTTTCGTTTTTTTTGGCCAGGGTGTTACAACGTCACCGTCAGAGTTGCCAACACCTAGCAGTCCACAGCCATCATACTCCAATCCCCCTGCCTACCCATATAACATCAGTCATACATCACATTGCCCGAGCATTACCTTTGGGAATAGAAATGCAAGTATTTCCTCCATCACTACCAGTCATTCTGAAAATGCTAGTAAATTTTGATAATTTTTTCCGCAATGAATTTATATTCCACTCTTAAAGGGTTCATTGGTTCGTTATTTTACGTCGGTAGATCAAAGCAGTTGTCATCTGACAAACATTTGAATTGTCTTTCAACATTATTTTAATTCTACAGGTGATTGACTCTGGTATTACTGGTATGGTCAAAATTAATCCAAAATTTTGAAAATGAATTTTTTAATTCACGAATGATAATTTTCAGACAGACAGCAACTGGAATACAAGAACGGTCATTAACTACGTTACCTCATACAACGTTTTGTGCAAATAAGCTTTTGAAAGTCTATTTTCGTTTTTCTTGGCCATATAACATCGGTCATACATCATATTCCCCGAGCATTTCCTCCATCACTACCAGTCATTCTGAAAATGTAAGTAAATTTTGATAATTTTTTCCACAATGAATTTATATTCCTCTCTTAAACGGTTCATTGGTTCGTTATTTTTACGTCGGTAGCTCAAACCAGTCATCATCTGACAAACAAAGCTGCTGGGGCGCTAATTTTACCCCTCTCTTCCCAACAGTGCTCCATTCTTTGTATATTTAAAGCTACTTACAGCTGTACGAAAAGTCGAAACTTTAAGGTCACCCATTAGGTCCTCTTGCACAGAAGGATGCGCGCTAATTTACTGAGGCAATCCTTCCTCCCAATTACACTGTATATATGGTTGGGTTTGTTAAAAGGTTTTTTGGGGCGATTTCCCTGATTTTATGATATATTTACAAGGGAGGTATGACTCTTTTCTAGAACAGCAAGATTTTTGCTTAAGAAAAGGGTGAGCAGCTACAGTGAAGCTTTAACCTTAGGCCCGTCCGTGTCCCCTCCAAACACGTTTGAAGTCGTTTAGCCACTGCCCACTCTTCTAAGTGCAGCAGAATAACCACCTTTAACTGAAAAAAAATCTACCACATGGACCTATTCTGATGTGAGCAAAAAGCTGTACTGAACCTCTGCTATAGAACAATAGATCGTTGGCAAGTTTTGTTTTCAGGATTGATGTAGGCTGAAGATAGTTCACCTTGTTAAAATGACCGTGACTGCTAACTTTTAATTGGTGGTGGGCAAAAAACCTATCCTGGGACCGTTTACATGCGAGCTATTAAGCAGTGTGTTTGTGTTTTATTAGCTAGTTTTACTTTCCCTTGTCTGTTGTACACCTTTTGTTGTCGGCGTTTGTAAGTTTTTATTGTTTTTGCTGTTCACGTCTGCCAATTTTTCCCCCCTTCAAGGTGATTAACATAGACCTTGTCACGGTTTTCGACGCCACCTTGATGAGTAGGCAAACGCGTGAGAAATTACAGTGATTGTATGAGAATCTAATGCCGAATAATTTCCGTAAAACGGCTGTTCTGAAAAAATATAATTTGTAAACTAAAACGTCGCTCCTATGGATTCTGCTGAAAAAAAAATTAAGGGCGTTACATGCACTAGAAGACCTAGAACCACTGTTTAAAATTTTCTGTACATTTATCTGTAAGAAAGTCCCGGGAAAATTACAGACAAATAAATGGAAAATCTAAAGCAAGCCTCTGGAGAAATTTAAGCACAGGTACGCCCCCAAAATTGTTTAGGACAATCCTTTTCTTTGTAGCTTTAGTTTACAATTGATTCTTTTTTTCAGAACAGCCGTTTTATGGAAATTATTCGACATTAGATTCTCATACAAACACTGTAATTTCTCACACGTTTGCCTACTCGTCAAGATGGCGTCAAAAACCGTGACAAGGTCGTTGAATGTTCAACGGAGTTACCAAAAATTTGCCCGAACATGCATTTTGCGTTGTACGCAATACGTCTTTACCACCTTTTTCTCTGATTCAAAACCAAGAATTTACCGGCCTCTAATAAAATATCAAGATTATTTCCCGGAACTGATGTGGTTCAGTATGCTTCGGGGAGTATGATTATCTGAGCAGCATTACCAGCCTTGGTGTCCACGTTTACCTCGTTACGGTCGATGAAATCGTATAACGTAAATTGCGTGTGGCGATGCAGTGTACTGATTTACTGTAATAGCAGTGTAACTTAAATTATAGGAAGGAGAAAATCGCAGCTGTTGAAGAGTAGTTTTTATGTTTTTATGTGTTGCTACACTGTATTTGTAGTTTTTTTTACGTTCAGTGGCCATCTAACTGTTAAACATCATTTTTGCTTATTCTTGGTAGGTTTCGAAGCACTTCTAGCGGACGGAGGAGAACAGCCTTCAACATCAGGAATCTCTGGCTCTGTGTACAAGCGAACTGATCTGTCGTCGATGTTAAACATTTACCATGCAGCAAGAGGAAGCAGCTTCGCTTCCATTATTGCCTCGCTTTAGCGAAGCTCGTGTGACGCCAGTGGGGATCTTGCATACGTCATGATCGTTATGTTTTGCTTGCCATTTGCGATGGTAGCTAAAAACTACTGTTCGGATCTGTTGAAGTTTGTTTTTCTTGCTGTGCTTTTGTAGTTTGTTAGTCTAGTGCCTCGTTGTTTTTCGTTGAAAGCGTATGGGGTGATCAAGGGAAAGTTTTGTTTTTGTCATAATTAAATGCCTTTTTAGCTATCACTGAGTGTGAAAAAAGACGGGTCTGTATGAGCATGTACCATTCTGTTTTCGGTTATGTTTTAGGTTTACATGTTCGTGAATACACTGAGCCAAAACCACGTTATCCGTCTCTCTGACAACTACTTACCATGTTTTTTTTCTTGGAGGTTTTTTGCGAATATTAGCATAACTTTTAGCCATTTTTGAATTTGGTATTCAGGCCTCATAAGAAGACTTCTGCTGATTTCACTTTTTTTTTTAAACATGCGTTGTTCGGCGTTTTTTTTTTCAGTAAAGCAAGACGCGCATGTCTAAAGAGTTTTTAACTGGGGGAAAAATCCTTAGTTTTTACAGAGTTCATCTTCCAATTTCTTCCTTTACGCTCCTTTAAATCAAGGCCAATACAGTTCAATTACCTAGGACTGATTTGGATCCAAGGGCTGAAATGGGCCCCAGCGTTGGCTGGAATAGGCTTTGATTGAGCTGTTTTGGCCTACTTGAAATTGTGCTCAAATGGCTCCAGAAGGGGCTAAATCAGACTTTGGCCTGCAGGGCTGAAGTGGTGCTTTGGGGCTGAAACACATCTTTTTAATTTTCAGTGCAAGATGAAGAAGTTATTTCATTATATTTAAAGCGTACGCAAGAAATACAACGACTGAAATCGACAGGTTTACGAGGAGTTTGACTAATGGTTGCGGGTTGTATGTCGCGGGTAGGAAAAATGATTTTGCGTGAAATTCAAGTTAGAGTTAGAGGTAAATGACTAAAAATGACTGATAATATATAGGGAGGATGTAGGTGATTGACAACAAATATCCCGCAAAGGCACAACTGACATAAAGAAACTCTCCTATGGCTTAGATTTTATTACCTATTTATTGCCAGTCATTTTTATACATTTACCTCGAATTCTAACTTCAATGAAAAAAAGGAAATCTTTGGAAATTTTCAACCAAACTTAATACCAAAACTCTTTGTAGGTTTCTTTTTGTTTTGTTCGGCTTTTTGTTTGTTTTTTTCTTTTTTTCTTTCGTTTTTTTGTTGTTGTTGTTGTTGTTGTTTTTTTTTTTTTTTGGCCTCAAAAATCCTTGAAAACATTGCAGCCCCCACCCAAAAAAAAAAAAAATAAAAGCGTGGAACGTAATTAACCATAATTACCATGTTAACATGTCTTGCTTGGAACACAGTTAACCCAGGCTATCTGATAGTACCACAGTTTTAGTACGGTGCCAGTAATATTACAGTGTTTGTATGGGCTAAAAATACGATCCTAAAATTTGTAGAAAATACTAAATAAAGGTCAATGAAACTTACTCTGCAGTCATGTGTTGTCCTTAATGCTCAAACGAATTTTCGGGATACTTTGCTCAAATTCACCCTCCCATACAATATAATACACAAGGTAGGAGGCACGAGATGACATCTTTGTCGCTCCCTTTCCAACCAACTTTTGCCACGAAATTCGAACTCCAAAGGTAAATCAACAAGCTAAGACCACAGATATAGGATAACATCAGATATAGAAAACAATAAAGCTTTCTCAGCTAGAGAAAAGAATCTAGCAGACTTTGACAAACTCGAAGGATATCCAAAAAGGCCGAAATGGCCGGGCCAGATCAACGCGCGGCCAAGCAAGTGAGGCTTGCGCATTGTACAACCCTGGTGTCCTGGGGTGACCTTTCTAGGGACCGATAAAAAGCTCGCCCAAGGTTAGCATACATTTGCTTGAGGTTTATTTTTCACTTGATCACGCTTGCTAAGGCGTGCGCAGAATTAAGCCCTCCAAAACTATCTTTTTCCACGTAAAAGTAGTATTAAAATCTGCTTATTTAATATAACTTCTTGTTTTATACTTACTTCCCTTTTCTTTCAAAAAAAGAACAGAACTTTGAAAATTTATAAAAATCGTGTTTGAAAACCCTTAGACAATTAAGTCATGAATACATTGCAATTGTCTAATTTCAAACCGAAGAGGCGGTCCCACATATTGAGAAAGAGGAAGCCGCGATTTTTAAGGTGTGCACTAGTTTAAATAGCTCAAAAGGAGGTAGTGGTGCCCTCGGTGCACAGCACTTTTTTCCCAGAAACCTAAATTCATCCCTCGCTTGCTCAGAATCCTCACCTCATACTACTTAACGGAGAGTACTCAGTGCCCTCGGTTTAAATTTAAGCAATGGTCCCATTAGATGATGTTGCCTCATTGGCGTTTGAGTTTATAGCGAGACTTATGTTCCCTGTCCACCAACATTTGCTTAGAGATAAACACAGTCTTATGATATGAAACCGGTTTATGTCCATTTGGTAATAATCCCTGCGTAATATGGCACGCCACGAACGCTTTACCTGGCCTAAGCAGTGAGCAAAGCGGTTTTATTCAATATAGATATTTGCATATACTAATTAACATAAATTCGTGCTCCGTAACACCAAGTAATGACCAACAAAACTTGGCAAATTACCATAACACACAAAGAACATTATTCTCTCAATGCCGTACTCAGGCTTCTTTGCTAATTTACACATTACAGTTTGATATGCATTGTGTACGCGCAGTACGAAGACATCACGCCACACCAATTCATTCTACAGGTACGTAGAATTTGTTTACAGAAAAGGATTTTCAGAGTTCCCTTACTTTTTCGACTCTTTTGGGGAAAAAAGCAGTACTCTATAACAGTTGTGATCATTTATGTGAAAAGCTCGAACGAACACGATGTTACCTGAAAAAGTTCTCAGACCAAGCTGTTGCTTGGAAAGTGGGGAGCATTTGGCATCGAATTAATTGTAACTAGAGAAAACAGATCGAATCTGGGATAAAATTAGGGAAACAAGCTATTTTATAACATAAATTTTCAAGTTTTCAGTCTCTAATGGAGTCCTTCGGAATTCCCGGTTATAGAGCTCTTGTACCCCTTACAAACAGACGTTAGATGTTACATGCATGTTGCGTCAGTTTCAAGTTGTATGTTGTTGCGTGCTTGTTGGGAGTTGTTGCGCAAAGTTTGAAACCGGTTGAACTTTTGAGCAAACAGCTCTCAACATTTCTTTTGTTCCGTGATCGCCGAAGCGTAGCGCAACAATGTTGGATCCGGTGAAAGGTTTGAACCCAGGAGTCATTTCAGTGATCGTAGTCCTGAATAGGACCGTAGTCGTTGACAGTGACTGACGTTTCGACCACCTGTGCGGCAGTCATCTTCAGAGTCAAAGTGAGTTGTATCACGTCAGTTGATGGTATTATACTTTGGTTATTGATCTGATTGATCAATTATTGGTCGTCTGTCATTTAAGCAGTGATGTTATTGGCTATGAAGACTCGTAATCAGTAATTGGTGTGTTTCGATCCGTCTATTGTCACAGTTAAACAGTCGTCTATTGTCTATCCGGAATTTGACGAGACAAGCGCAACTAGTTTGCGACTCACCTGACAGCCTACAAGACGAGACTGATTATCTTAATAACGTTTTTAGTAAGAACAATTACAACACGGACTTTGTTAGACGGAACACTCCCAGTAACACTGATTCCAACACTCAGACCAACTCTGGCCCTGTTACGTCGGCGACTATACCGTACATCAGAGGCACCTCTGAAACTATTGCACGTATATTACAACCTTACAATATACGTGCTGGACACAAACCGATAACCACTTTACGGCGATTGCTTACTAATGTCAAGGACAAAGACAAACCGGAGGACTGACAGGGAGCAGTATACAAGATCAAATGCTGCGACTGCCAGGCTGCTTATATTCGTGAAACCGGCAGAAACCTAAGCACGCGACTGACCGAACACAAACGCGCGACGAGGAATGGTGACGTCAACAAAAAATGAGTACCATTTAAAGACGAAACATCAAATTGACTGGGACTCTGCGACATGTATAACGTATTCTACAGACTACTATCAACGTCTTGCTTTAGAACAAACTTAGAACAAACGCCATTGAATCGTAGCCAACAGTTACCAGCGCCGTACAAACGACTTATTGACGAGATCAAGCAAAACTAACTACGAGAGAACGACTGGAGAACAGGCAATTTGACTAACAATAGACGACTGTTTAACTGTGACAATAGACGGATCGAAACGCACCAATTACTGATTACCAGTCTTCATAGCCAATAACATCGCGAAGTAATTGACCAATCAGTCAATCAATAACCAGACTATGATACCATCAACTGACGTGATACAACTCCCTTTGACTCAGAAGATGACTACCGCACAGGTTGTCGAAACGTCAGTCACTGTCAACAGCAACAGTCCTATTCAGGACTACGTTCACCCGTACGATCAAACTCAACCTACTTTTGAACTATCTTTATCAATAAAATGTTGTTTATAAAGGGATAAATTAAGCCTGCATAGCTGGCGCTTGTAAGTAATATAGGCATACTGTCTCCCTCGCGCGCCCCGTTCTTTCTTTCGCCCATATAACTTACAAGCGCCTGCTTTGCAGGCTAGTTGAAATTAGTTAAGTTTCCCTTTCAGATTTTCACAGGCGAATAGGCTAATGGGTGTATTGGGCTCACACGCCAGCGGTTTCACATGGATGCCCTAAAAAGATACTGTATTGTCATAAATTGAGGTCGTTACTCGCTTTTTAATAATTTTATCTGCTCTGACTGTCTTGAATGAACAATTTATTAGTACTTGGTATAATTTCCACCGCATTTTTTTTTACAAACAGGATCCTACACCCTTAGATCGGTTAACAGCAAAGCGTCCTCAGAAACAAATGACAAGTCTAGAAAATGTACCGTCCAATCAGAAATTAAAGAAACTTAAAGCATCTGAAGTTCGTTTAACCGACCCAGCTACAAGATCTCCTCCCAGGTCGCTTGTGACAGCTTCATCTGTAGAAAAATTTCCTTACCAAGCTAATTACTCTCCTCAATAAGAAGGGCCGTTACAAGAACTGTTAATTGGAAATTCAGAGGAGATAGGTCAACCAAACTCAGGTACTCAAGAGGCCAGAAATGATACAGTGTCATTTGCGCCACATACTGTCTCTGAATTCATAGAAGAGCCAGTGGATGATATGAGGATAGGATATTCAACGCCTCAAATGAATTATTTAAGTAATATGTCCAATGCAACGTCCACTGTGCAGTTAAATCAATCATTTTATCCAGGAAATACAGGCATGGCTGGAGATTCCTTGTGGGTTCCGTCACAACAACCTCTTGCTGCGAGCTCACAGGTAAGTAAAATCAGTTAAGGTAAAGGCGCACACGACTCGGCTGAGCCAAAGGCCCAAACGGTCGGAGCTTCTCCCGGTTTCCTTACCATGAAGCATTCCTAGGAGTATTGCTACTCCCACTTGGACGGGATGCTAGTTCATCGCAAGGCTACCCCCGAGCAGTATGTCGCCGGTACCAGTTTATACACCTGGTTGAAGAGAGACAAAGTCCTTCCTTGTATAAGGAAACAACGCGACGGACGAGTCTTGAAACCCGCACCTCCAGTTCCGGACTGAGTTCGAGGTGTTAACCCCACGGCCACACACGCCTCCACCCTGTATTTAAAGGGAGAAAAAAAAGTATCAATATATTGTATAACACATCTTTAAGAGCGGATGTCAGTAAATATCGACCAGAGGTCTACAAAACTGAAAAATCGAAAATTCTCAAAAAAATTCACAAAGTAGCACTAGGTAAGCTATTAACATAAATGTAATTTTTACTTCGATCCGATAATTATTTTCCACGTACGGGGGGGTTATTGGTTTCGCGGCTCTCGGACCGGGTTTTCCAGGCCCGAGACCATGTGTCCCAAACAGTCGTTTCAAAATTCAAATCCATTGTAATGTGGACAACAAATAACTTATTCAGAAGAGTACTTAATTGCACACATTCTAAGTGGTGATTTACTCAGTTTGAACGAAAGTGTAATATTTTGGAGATTTTTCATTATTTTCAATATTTTGATCGTTTTCGTTCAATGAAAAAATGGCAAATTTCAAAGCCCAAAATAGTCCACTGGTACCTCGATTTCAGTAACGAGTCTTATACCACGTTAAAGAGCGTTATCTCTTCTTTCAAAATCTGTTTTCAAAACTACGGGCCACTTAAAAGAAAATTTTTGAGGCCAAAAAATACAAATAGTACTTTTCTGAAATTTGAGCTTTCCAGACTCAGCGGGCCGATGCTAAAAACTTGGAAAAATACAGTAAGAAATCAGTTTGAGCAATAGAGGTTTCATGTTATCAGCTTTCCGAAACCAAAACGTGTTTATACAGCGATCTGATTTAAATTAATGCCGTTTGCTATCAAGAAAAGCAGATTTAAGCTGTCAACTCCTACCAAGTGCACCAGTCACGTGAAGTTGTCAAAGGGAGGGCAAAGCACTAATATAAAAAGTCTTAAAATTCAAAACGTTTTACGTCCATGAAATCAGATTTTAGCGTACAAAACAATGTTGTGAATGTCTGTTGTTCGTACTTTAGCATGGTGTTTCCATATATTGGAAATGTCAAGTATCCACACGGGAGAACATACCAAACAACAACGTTTCAAATCCAAGCGCCGAAAGATCGTAAACGGCAAAGATTGCGTTACATTTCACAGAACGACCGCTTACCACTGTTGTCACTCCTTTTTTCGCTGGAAGCTACGAGGCATGAGTGATTCTTGATCAGCGTTTCCTTGAAAGTACGACCCCGGACAGATGATAACTGAGGACGTTTCGTCCAGACTCCTGTTGTTCAGTTTCAGGCTTTAGCAGGTGCGTAGTCAGGATTTTTCCGGACGTACGCCCAACTTTTTCTACATCTTCTTCCCCACCTCCCCCCCACCCACCCCAAATCTCAACATTTTTTTAAGGTGCCTTTATTAACGGTGGGGTTAACGGTTGTAAGCAAAAGCATTTTTGCTGTTTATGAAATGACACAACCTCTAAAATTCTTTAATTCTGTCGGCTTGTTATGTTCATTGACCTCAACCGTTTATCATTAATTCTATGACTCTTTTTACCCCTTTTTGTCACATTATTTTTGACCGACAAAAGCACCACACATTGACGTAATTGCATCCTCGGAGACCCAGGGGCAGTTAGTCGGGTCGATAGAATGTTCGTGGTGAAAGTTTTCTCGATCTTACAGAAAACTTTCACCACGAACATTCCATCGACCCGACTAACTGCCCCTGGGTCTCCGAGGATGACGTAATTGTGCCCTACTTCGTCTACTCCGAAGACAGGTCGTGGAGAAAACAACGCGTTCACGCTTTACATCATCAAGCTTGCTATATAAATAAATCATCCAAGATTCGGTTCTCCAAGTAATGTCGTCGCTTCTCTGGAAACCGATTTTTTTTTTAGTTATGTTTATTTCATTCTATTTTTTTTCCTCAATGTTTTCGGGTACGCACGTGCAAACCGTGCGTACAAGTAGCTACGCACCTGTTTAGTCTCCTTAGCCCTGAGCGTTCCTCTCTTGCGGTTTTCACGGGAGTTCAGGATGTGGTCCACCCATTATTTCACATCTCTTTTAAATGAGAGGCAGCACTTCTTGTTTACCGTTTCGTTATCAGACAGCGCTTAGGCTCTTAGCCTTTCATTTAATTTTGATCAAATTTTTCTCATTTAGTTACTCAGTATACGTTCGATCCTGTCCTTGTAAACTTATACTTTTATACTTTAGGGGAGCTTAATTCCTATATTAATTTTTTCTTCGTTTAGTGTCGTCCAAAAGACCCAGTTTTTTTGGCATTTTTTAAAAAAGCAAGAAAAAGAAACGACAAGGTTTATTTTTTTTGGACTTAGATTAATTCTTTTAATCTAAAAAATTAGCATTATAACATCATTTCGAGGCATAAAACGTTCGGTGGTGTATCCTCTTTGCGTTTTACCCTTCTTGGGCCTTTTTTTATGAAATTGACCATCAAATTTTCCGCCATATTAAATTTGTGTCGATTTGGTGACCATGTCTTGTTGTTTTCAGTCTCCACGGCAATGATGCTGGTGTTTCAGGCCTCCCGTTCTCAGATTTCTTGTGATTCTTTTTTTCACCCCACCGACCGACCCACCCAAAACCAGGAAACCTATTCGACGCTAAACGAACGAAAAGGGGATGACCTAAGCCTTATGGTTTCTTTTTGGGCTTCCTCACCACATTGCTTCTGCGTGTTTCTGTATACTTGTCTTTTGCTTTGTTTTGTTCTTTTTTGTCGGTAAAATAAACTGAAACTGTACAAAGACCCTTAATATTCCCTTTGGAGGTTCTCGAACGCGCATAAAAAAAATGAAAAACGCGATGATTTATTGACCGCAAGGGCAATGGCGTGGGGTTAGGGCTCGTTACTGCGCTCCAGTTCACTCGTACGCTTTCAAACGGTCCCGAAATACAAAATGAAAAATGACAGACTATTCACGTCTGGACATCAAGCATCTTTTAAGATGGGACTTATCGCCTCTCCCTGTTCATGGAGTTGATTCAAGGTGTTGACGTTAATTTCGTGATGCCCTGCATGTTGCCAGGACATGTTTCAAAAGGGCCTTTCCAAAGGTACGGAGTCCGCCGTCACCTTGTCAACCGTGCGAGAAATGATGTACTTCACAAAAACAAAGAGAAGTTATTTCGATTTGCCCCGCCCCCTACCCCCGAAAGTCCCCGACAGGACCGCTTCAAAGTACTCCCCATGTGGTTTTGCGGGGGATAGTAACAGGTCTACCTAATTGCACCGTGCATCAATGACAGTTTAGCTCAATCAGAAGCCCCTTTTCCCTGGCTAGTTCAAGGTGTGTGCACCTCCTTTAAGCTGTTGTTTTCGGTTCTTACTGAAATTTTTGATCTTGAGGAAATTCACAACGACAGGAGCAGGTTATGGGCTTTTTTCCTAGCCCTAATCCTACATCACGGGAAATCCCTCAGGTTAGGCAAGAATTCGATAATCCTTCCATAATCATCCATTTTTTCACCGCGTGAATTGGGTATTTTTAGCTTATTTCGAGGAAATACTTTTTGCTTCAAATCCAGGGTGGGCTTTTAAACACATTTTTTAAGCCAAATGGTTTTTGCGAGAATCTGCTTACCCGAACTTTTCGCATAAAAAACGACAAACACCCGAAAAAAAGCTCATGTTGTTGTTGGTGGTGGCATATTTCCGATTAATTCAGCTCAATGTCTCGTGAAGAAGAGTTCAGATCCGTGCCCCGCGCCTCTCGAGGCAAGCGTTCCGTCGAAATGCGAGCCCAAAAACAGGTGGTAAGCGGTCAATCTGTGAAAAGTAACGCAATCTCCGTCGTTTGAGAGCAGCCGAAGATGCTCTTGCCGATGCTGTCCTTGATGTTTTTTATTTCCAGTATCTAGGAAACCCATGCCAAGGTATGAAACATACACTCGTAGGCATTGTTTTGTCCGCTAAAGTCTAATTCCTGGACGCAGAAACGTAGTGCTTTTTGAAGTTTATTATTGTGCTTTGCCCTTTGACAACCTTACGTCACTCGTGCGTTTGGTAGCAGAAGATGGCTAAACTCTGCTTTTCTTGTTGGAAAACGGCTTTAAATTTTATCAGATCGCTCGATAAACTCGTGTTGGTTTCTGATAGCTGATAACGTTAAATCACTGTTGCTCAAACTGATTTCTTATTGCATTTTTCTGAGTTTTTAGCATCGACCCGCTGAGTCTGGAAAGCTCAAATTTCAGAAAAGTACTACTAGTATTTTTTGGCCTCAAACATTTTCTTTTAAGTTGCCCGTAGTTTTGAAAACAGATTTTGAAAGAAGAGATAACGCTCTTTAACGTGGTATAAGACTCGTTACTGAAATCGAGGTACCAGTGGACTATTTTGGGCTTTGAAATTTGCCATTTTTTCATTGAACGAAAACGATCAAAATATTGAAAATAATGAAAAATCTCCAAAATATTACACTTTCTTTCAAACTGAGTAAATCACCACTTAGAATGTGTGCAATTAAGTACTCTTCTGAATAAGTTATTTGT